>JAJIBD010005917.1:0-118142 GCA_021461705.1 Cryptotis parvus | reverse complement strand
CCTGGGGCTGTGGTAGAGCCCCAGGTCTCGGCAGAAGGTGGAACTTCACAACCCCCAGAATTCCGAGCGGAACCGGAAGTAAACCGTCATTTTGTACTCTCACCCCGGCCTGCCTGCATCTCAGGTAGAGTGTCTGGGGTGTGCTGTTGCTGGCGGGAGGGTGGCAGCTCGACGGCCGCTTATTATTACTAAAATAAGGAAATTCAACACCAAGGGTAGGTAATACCCTCAAGAAAAAAGAAAAAGTACACTAGAGGAATCTATCCCCTGAACACACCCAACACCATGGGAAAACAACGCAGATCCCCAGCTCGAAGAACAGATGAAGGAATTGGCCGTGAAGAATCAAAAAAAGAATACAGATATGCATGATCACTCCTGACAATGAAATTAGAGAGGAAATTGGTAGGATGTTTAAGGAGTTCAACGAAAAAATTGGAGCAGATGTCAATAAAATACAGGAGAACATAAACGAAGCAGTTGAAAGGGCAGATCAATAAACTACGGGGAGAAAATGAGAGCAGAAATGAGAACCATGCAAAGAAATATCATCACTTAAAAACTCAGTAGATGGAAATGGAAAAACACAATCGGGGCTCTCAACAGTAGGATGACAGCAGTGGAAGAGAGAGAATCAGTGAGACTGAAGATGAGCTGCAGAAAGCACTCAGAGAACTACATAAGATGGAAAAGATCGGAAAAATGGATCAGCAACGGAACAGAGAACAATGGGATGAAGCCAGGCGGAACAACATAAGAATCATCGGAGTCCCAGAGGGACAGGAAAGTAACCCCAAGGAAATTAAAAACAGTTAAAAACATCCTGGCTGAAAAGTTCCCCGAGTTAAAGGATGAAGGCATCCAGATCCAAGAAGCCCGGCAGCGTACCAGCAAGAAGAGACCCCAATAGAAAGACCCAAGGACACATCCTAGTCAAAGCAATGGATGCCATAGACAGAGACAGAATTCTTCAGGCAGCAAAGATCAAAGAAGGAAATTGTGTACAAAGGAGCATCCATTAGACTTTCAGCAGACTTCTCAGAAGAGCACCCTCCAAGCCCGAAGGCAGTGGTGGGATATAGTAAAAAAACTTAATGAAATGAACGCCTCAGCAAGAACTCTTTATCCAGCTAAACTCTCACTCAGATTTGAAGGACAGGATATACAACTTCTTGGATAAACAACAGCTTAGGAACTTTGTAAAATCAAAACCAACCTTAAAAAGAAGGACTGAAAGATCTACTATAAGACGAGACTTAACCCAAAAGAACAACCAACCTATACAGAGAGATGGCACAAAATCCCATGACAATAATATCTCTCAATGTCAACCATCTAAATGCACCAGTTAAGAGACACAGAGTGGCAAAAATGGATCACAAAATTGAATCCGACATTCTGCTGCCTTCAAGAAACACACCTGAACAATCGGAGCAAAGACAGGCTCAAAATAAAAAGGCTGGAAAACAATCCTTCACTCAAACAACCCATCCAAAAGGCTGGGGTAGCCATACTGGTATCTGACAACATAGAATTCAGGCTGAAGAAGGTCAGAAGGGACAGTGAAGGTCACTTGTTAATAGTCAAGGGATGCATATATCAGGAAGAAATCACGCTATTAAACATATATGCACCCAACAGGGGGCCAGCAAAATACCCAAAAACAACTACTAATAGACTTCAAAGAAGACATTGACAGCAACACAAATTGTAGTTGGAGACTTCCCAACACTGCTCTATCAACCCTGGATAGATCAACAAGATTGAAACTTACCAAGGAAATACTGGCCCTAAAAGAGAGGAGATGGAAGAAAAGAGGGCTGGTAGGCATATTCAGGACATTTCATCCCCAAAAAGCTGAATACACTTTCTTCTCCAGTGCACATGGAACATACTCCAAAATAGATCACATGCTGAGCCATAAATCATACCTCCATAAAATCAAGAAGTAGAAATTGTGCCAACTATTTTTTTAGACCATGATGCACTGAAAATAGAGTTAATTGTACACAAAAACGGAGACTAATACCAAGTACCTGGAAACTAAACAGCTCACTGCTGAACAACCAGCAAGTCATAAAAGAAATCAAAGAGGAAATCCAAAGATTCCTTGGAAACAAATGAGACTGAAGACACGAATTACCAGAACTTGTGGGATACGGCAAAAGCAGTGTTAAGAGGGCAAGTTCATAGCTCTTCAGAGCATTCATCAGAAAAGAAGAAAAAGGCCATCATAAACAGTCTGACTTCACAATTTAAGATCTTAGAGAGTGATCAACAAAAGGAGCCCAACCCAAGCAGAAAGAAAGAAATAATAAAACTTAGAGCAGAAATCAATGAGATGGAATGTCAAAAAACAATCCAGAAGATCAACGAAACCAAAAGCTGGTTCTTTGAAAAAATAAACAAGATTGACAAACCACTTGCAAGACTTGTAAGAAAAGGAAAAGAGAGAACCCAAATAAATAGAATCAGAAATGAAAACGGGGACATCACAACTGAAAACACAGAAATTCAAAAAGATCATCAGAGATTACTATGAGAGCCTGTATGCCACGAAACAAGAGAACCTAGAAGGAAATGGACAAATTCCTGAATTCCTATAGCTTCCCAAGTCTGCAACAAGAAGATTTGGAATACCTCAACAAACCTATCTCCATCGAGGAAATAGAATCGGTAATCAAAAGTCTCCCTAAACACAAAAGCCCAGGCCAGATGGATTCACCAGTGAATTCTACAAAACCTTTAAAGAGGACCTACTCTCAATTCTTTTTAAGCTCTTCCGGCAAATTGAAGAAACAGAAATACTCCCAAATAGCTTTTACGAGGCACATATCACCCTGATACCCAAAGCAGACAAAGATGTCACAAAAAAGGAAAACTACAGACCAATCTCCCTGATGAATACAGATGCTAAGATCTTCAACAAAATACTAGCAAATAGAATCCAAAGAGTCATCAAAAAGATTGTACACCATGACCAAGTGGGGTTCATCCCGGGAATGCAAAGGATGGTTCAACATCCGCAAGTCAATCAACATAATACATCATATCAACAAAAAAAAAAAAAACAAAACCATATGATCATATCAATAGATGCAGAGAAGGCATTTGACAAGATTCAACACCCGTTCATGATGAAAGCTCTCCGTAAAATGGGGATTGAAGGAACCTTCCTCAAGATAATCCAGGCCATCTACTACAAGCCCACAGCGAGCATCATTCTCAATGGGGGGAAAACTGAAAGCCTTCCCCTTAAGATCAGGGACAAGACAAGGCTGCCCACTCTCACCACTTCTATTCAATATAGTACTGGAAGTACTTGCCATAGCAATCAGGGAAGAAAAAAAGACATTAAGGGCATCCAGATAGGAAGGGAAGAAGCCAAGTTATCACTATTTGCAGATGACATGATATTATACCTGGAAAACCCAAAACTCTCTACCAAGAGGCTCCTAGAAATAATACATTCTTACAGTAGAGTAGCAGGATACAAAATCAATACCCAAAAGTCAATGGCCTTCCTATATGCAAACAGCGAAAGAGAAGAAAGGGACATTAAAGAAACTATCCCATTCACAATTGCACCGCAGAAAATCAAATACTTAGGAATCAGTCTGACAAAGAATGTAAAGGATCTCTACAAAGAAAACTACAAAACGTTACTTCAGGAAATAAAAGAAGACCTGAGGAAATGGAGACACATTCCCTGCTCATGGATTGGAAGGATTAACATTATCAAAATGGTAATACTCCCTAGAGCTTTATACAGATTCAATGCGGTCCCTATAAAGATACCCATGATGTTCTTCAAAGAAATTGAACAAACACTCCTGAAATTTGTATGGAATAATAAAACCCCACGAATAGCTAAAGCAATCCTTGGGAAAAAGAAGATGGGAGGTATCACTTTCCCCCAACCTCAAGCTCTACTACAGAGCAGTTGTAATTAAGACAGTGTGGTATTGGTATAGAGACAGACCCGTAGACCTATGGAATAGAACTGAGTATCCTGAAACACACTCACAAATATACAACCACTTAATCTTCGATAAAGGAGCAAAAAATATTAAGTGGAGCAAAGAAAGCCTCTTCAACAAGTGGTGCTGGGAAAACTGGGCAGCTACATGTAAAAAAATGAACTTAGACCTCCTTCTAACGCCATGCACAAAAGTCAGATCAAAATGGATTCTAGATCTCAATATCAGACAGGAATCTATAAGGTACATCGAAGAAAACATAGGAGAAACGGCTCTATGACATCGAAGCGAAAAGTATCTTTAAAGACGACACACCACTGACCAAGCAAATGGAAGCAAAGATAAACAAATGGGATTATATAAAATTGAAAAGCTTCTGCACCTCAAAAGAAAGCGGTGACCAAGATACAAAGACAATCCACAGAGTGGGAAAGGATATTCACCCAATACCCATCTGACAAGGGGTTAATATCCAGGATATATCAGGCACTGGTAGCACTCCACAAGAAGAAAACAGCCAACCCCATCAAAAAATGGGGGGGAGAAGAAATGAACAGATGCTTCCAAAAAAGAAGAAATTCGAATGGCCAAAAGGCATATGAAAAAGTGCTCTTCATCTTTAATCATCAGGGGAGATGCAAATCAAAACAACAATGAGGTACCATCTCACCCCACAGAGACTGGCACACATCCAAAACAGCAAGAACAACCGGTGCTGGCGTGGATGTGGGGAAAAAAGGGACTCTCATCCACTGCTGGTGGGAGTGCCGACTGGTCCAGCCCTTTTGGAAAACAATATGGGCATTCCTCCGAAAGCTAGATATTGAGCTCCCATTTGATCCAGCAATAGCACTCCTGGGAATATACCCTAGAGACCGAAAAACACATAGCAGAAACACTATCTGTACTTCTTTATTCATCTCTGCGCTATTCACTATAGCTAGAATCTGGAAACAACCTAAATGCCCGAGAACAGAGGACTAGCTAAAGAAACTGTGGTTCATCTACACTATGGAATACTATGCGGCTGTCAGAAAGGATGAAATTATGAAATTTACCTGCAAATGGATGGACATGGAGTCTATCATGCTGAGTGAAATTAGTCAGAAGGAAAAGGACAGATATAGAATGACTGCATTCATTAATAGGATATAGATACCAGTGTTTTAATAAATATGGGAAATGGTAATGGCAGATTAAAACTCACCACTGAATATACACAAAAGAGACTTAAGTGATAAACTCTAAATATCTGCAGGGCTAGCCACAATGTGTAAAATAAGAGGGAGAGAGATGCAGAGACAGTGAGAGAGATAGAGAGAGAAAGAGAGGAAACTGGGGTACCTGCTATTAAGGCGGGTGGGGGGGAGCGGAGGGGGAGGGGTACATTGGTGGTGGAAATGGGGCACTGGTGGAGGGATGGGTGCTGGAATACTGTATTACCAAGAACCAATTATGAACACCTTTGTAATTGTGTGTTTCACGGTGGTATAATAAAAAAAATTAAAAAAAAAAAGAAACAAAACCATGGAACAACAGTATCCAACAGTAGTAAAAGGAACTTTAAACTTTGGCAGTAGAACTGAATTTTCAAGAGATGTGGTAAGGAAGGGATATCAGAGGGATACAGGGAAAAGGCAGACTAGAAATAACGTAAAGGAGAGTCAGTGGGGGAGAAAGTCTTGGTTTCTTTGTTGGTGGGGGATCCAGTAACTAGGTATACAAAACATGATACTAACATTAGTGCTGCTCCTTGCCTCGACTCTATAAAAGATAATTTATATTTCAGTCATTTTTCAAATAAAACTTCAGCTTAAAAAAAAAAAATAAAACATTAGCCTTTTAATATTTTTTTGTTATTAACAAGGATAATTTCTGACATTTAATTGCTTGTTTATAGAAGATTTTTTATCATTCATCAATTATGTTGTGATTTTTATGTTCTAATTTACAATTATATTATATTCCTATTATTATTTTATTCAAATTTGTATGCTTTCATTTTATTTACTTACTGATCAAAGACAAAATGATCTACGTTACTGTTGACTTAGTCCATCTCTCATTTGTCTCCCATATATGCTAGATTTTGGGTAACTAAAATTAGTTCATGTTGTATTATTAAGGGAACTCTTTACAAAAATGAAAATGCACAAAAAATAAAAGATCAAACATTAGCTTTTCAAAATGTATAGAATAGACATGTAAATTTAAGGATAAATAAAGATTTGAAAGTTAAAATGAAACATACACTAGAATTCAAAATATGTGAAAGAAAAAAAACACAAAAAAAATGTAATCGCAGTAAAGCTTACCTAGTTTTTCAACTCATTGTAATTCTGTTGACTGTTTCCAAAGGGACCAATAAAGCTGTTCTGGTTGGAAAAAGTCTAACTACTAGTGCAGAAAAGAATGGTGTTGGATTTATTTAGACATTTCTTCAAGCCTTAAGAAAGTAATGAAAATATCATGTTCCCGAGAAAAGTAGAAACTTACCACCTGAAAACATGTTCTAAAAAGTTTTGGGCTTTGTAGGAAAATCGCCCAGCTTCTTTTTTAGTAAAGTAAAAGAGAATCTGTGTATCACTGAAGATGGTATATCAGATGAAATGAAAGTACTCTTTCTGTCATAAAAAGACAAATAGTTCAGATTAAGAATGGACAGAAAGATCTGGATAGGATTGTAAAGACTGCTCAAAGGATTGTGCTCACAATTTGTATGTGAGAGGTTTAGGTTCAATTCTCAGCATTTCATGATCTCCCTTAGAAGTTTCGGGAGCAATAGTGGAACATACAACCAGGGAGTAGTTCCTAAGCTCCACTGTTGTGATACCAAAACTTTTTTAAAAAATCTGAATAGTTTTTCCAAAGAATATATCTAAATTGTCAATAACACTATTCATTGTAGAATTGAAAATAAAAATCAGAATGAAATATCACTATATAAAAATTAAAATAACTAAAATAAAAATATCAAATAACAAGCTATGGCAAGACGTGGAAAAATTAGAGCCCCTGTATACAGCTGGTGTGTATGCTAGTAGATGCTTTGAATAACTCTGTAGTCAGACCAAATATATGTTTCTCTGTAACTCAGAAATTTTGCTCCCAGTTACATACACAAGAGAAATGAAAACCTATACATCACAAAAAAATTTTTTGAACATAAATGTTTATATAGCCAAAATTGGAAAACTAATGGATAACAAGTGGTATTGTTCATATAGTATTATTCAGTCATAAAAATTAAAAAGGTTTTGATACTTTGAGTGGATGAATCTTTAAAACATGTTTTATTAAAGAATCATCATAAGAAGTAACAATGAATGATTCATTCATATGTTTGTCCTAAACAGGGAATCAAGAGATAGAACACGGTTAGTAGTTACAGAGCTGAAGAGGATGAGGACTTAGGTGGAAGAGCCCCATGAAGTAAAAAACTTATTTTAGAAGTGATGAAGCAGTGATGATGGATGAGTAAGCATATTTGTTAATATACCAAAAAACCACTGAATTATACTCTAAGTAAATGGATCACTTAAGATATATTATTTCCAAATAATGAAGAAAACAATCCTTGAGTACCACCATTGTGCCCCACAAACAAGTTAGCAAACAGATCTAAGGTGCCATGCCAGGAGGACTGGTTCATGGTTTGAAGCTTGGCAGAAGTGTGCAGGGTCAAAGGGTAGTTAAGATAGTAAAGGGAACATCATGGCAAGTTATCACTTGGAAGTTATCACTCTAGACAAGAATTGAGTGTTGAAAGTACAGACAGTGCTATGCGTAATAACCTTTCAGTATCCATACTGCAAACCACAATACTCAAAATGAAAGAGACAGAGACACAGAGAGGAGGGGGTTGGAGACAGAAAGAGAGAGAGAGAAGAAAAGTGCCTGCCATTAAGGTGGGGTAGGAGGGCAGGAGTGAAACTGGGAACATTGGTGGCAGAAAATGTACACTGTTGAAGAGTTGGGTGTTGGTACATTATATGACTGAAATCCAGTTCAAACAAACTTGTAACTGCGTATCTCACTGTGATTCAATAAAAATTTAAAGATATACATAAGGTGTGTTGTTAGCATCTCTAATGATGAGCTGTTTTTGGTACTATGCCTGGCTATATGTAATATTTTAACATGGGTTCCAGAAATAAAAAAAATGAAGAACAGTAGTGTAGTATCATATGCCAGCTATATTATTATGCATAATCTTAAAGAGCTAAAAACTTTGATGTTATAGAATTCATTATTCACTTGTCACTTGTCTTCCCATTGTTCATCAATTTGCTGGAGTGGGTGCCAGTAACATCTCCATTCATTCGGAATGAGGTCCATTATTTTTACTGTTTTTGGGCATATCAAATACATCATAGGTAGCTTGACAGGCTCTGGTGTGACTCTGGGTTCATCCCAGGGGCCCCAGTCTTTTTTCTATGTCATGCCATAAACCATCCAGGGCCCGTGGGGCAGAGCCCTGGGGATGTAGACAAGCCTGCTTCCTGTCTGCCACCTGCCGATCAGCTGGATACTGCAGCCAAAACCTGCAACAACTCGAGGGGCAGGATTCATTATCCATATATATATATATATATATATATATATACATCTATATATATACATATATATATATATGTTTCTTTTATAGCAAAGTTTAATATTCTTCCCAAAACCTAGAGTTTAGAAAGAAAAATTTACAATACTACTTAGAACTATTCCTTCTTTGGCATACTGTTTTCTACAAGACAAAACTTATTGAGGCACTTAATAAAGAATATTTATTTATAGAACATTATCTTATAAAATATTCATGAATTTGAAATTCAAGCTTTAAAACTAACTCTTTATTAATTTTTATTCCAAATATATCCAATCTCATTTTTCCCATTTTATCATGACTATTATTTGATACTGGTAGGATTTGAACTCTCTACTAATAGTTACCTCTGGAGACTTTCCTGGAACCCATTTAAATGTCAAGTAACCTTGTCACGGTTCATATATTGAACATGTCATTGCACAAATTCCAAGTTTTTAATTGCAAAATATGTTGCTCAGTTGCTGAGGTGAATTGGGGGATGGGATACAGAAATTCAATCTGTACAATTGTGATTTGTGAGTATAAAGTCTTATAGAGTAGATAGGAACGTAATATCAACTAGCTATGTCATTTTAGAACTTTCTTTGATAAGCTCAATCAAGCCTACTAAAGTCTGTCTCATAATAACATCAAAACGCCACTCCAGACAACTATCACTACAACTAAAGTCCCATTATAGTGCAAGAAAAGTGAGCCATTCTCAAAGTTGCATCCCACCAGCTGCTTTTCTTGAATTATCCTCTTACCTCATTCCAATGAATGGAGATGTTACTGGCACCCACTCAAGCAAATCCATGAACAACAGGAAGACAAGTGACAAGTGAAGTGATGGGAAGTAGATATCTAGTTTTAGATTCTTATTAGAATGTTATTTTATGAAATATTTCAGAAACTCTCTTCACTCATTTAGGCAATGACAGACCTCAGCTTTCAAAATGTCTTCACTTCCTGTCCTAGCCCCAGGAGAGAGCTGCTTCCACTCCTACAGAAAGGGTTTCACCAAGCAAGAGCTGTCTATGTGTTGGTTATTCATTTAATGTTTGCTAAGTTGAATAGGCAATTATCTTTTAATTCTTTAGTTCCCTTTCCCAAATAGCTGAATGTTATAAAACTACTATTTAACTCTTATAACTTGAAAGTACTAGTTTTAAAATGAACCAGATCCTTCTAGGGTTTAAGCTTTGAGCAGGCTTGGTTAGGTACTTCCGAAAAGTTATATTAACTCTTTAAAACCACAAGGGAACTATTTAGTAAATTGCTAGATCTGTGCTTATTTGCATGGCTAACTTGCTCTCATTTTTACTTGGGATGAGAACCGTAAGGCACAGTGAGTCAAGCTATTGTGAATAACGCAAATGAGCCAAATTAGTACAACAATATTTGTTATAACTTGATAGCCAAACTGTGTAGCAGAATATAGGTTAAGATACAGATACAAAGATAATTTTTTGAAATAACAAAGTGATTCAGATAAACTTAATATAAACTTCAACTTTTTCAACATAATGTCTAGAGTTTACAGGAATACATAATGGAAAGGTGAAATTGTTTTGTTAGCAACACAATAAAACTGATGTAGAGTGTGAGGTCCTCTGGTGTGAGGACAAACTGCCCATGAAACCGTCCTGGGACTAATGATCCTCTTATTCTGTTTCCTACTCTGTTTTAAGGTGTGCATTTACTCTGGGTTTAAGCTCTCTTTCCTCAGGACTTTGATTTCTGCTTCTTAGGAAGGTTGGAAGGAAAGATTTGGATCAGTGATATTTCCATTCAAGCAACGTCCACACATTATTTCTGTTCTTATTCCATTGGTGAAAACAGTCATATATGACCACATCTAAAAGCAATGAAAGTTTGTGTAGTTATATTCCCTATGAAAATAGTGAGCTTCTATAGCCAAAGGAATAGATGGGAAATGGCTCTGTGACTACAAGGAAGGTTTAGAAGTGGTGTCATAGGATCTGCAATGGTCTCATTTGAACTGAATAGAATCTTGTAGTTAAACGCTAACAGTTTTTTTTACAGTTTACAGATGATAAAATTATCTGGAAAAAAAGTTCAAATTGTATTTACTGTAACTAAAACCACTAGATCTTGTCACTTGTTCATTGATTTGCTCAAGCTGGTGCCAGTAACGTCTTCATTTGTCTCTCTGGTGTACTAGTATAGCCCAAGGGGCCTCTGCTCACTCCAGGAACATGAAGAACCTCAAACTATTCATTCAGGTCATGGAAATGAGGTCTATTATTGTTACTGTTTTTGTCATATCAAATACAACATGGGTAGCTTGCCAGGCTCTGCTGTGTTGGTGCTCTCAGTTTTTTGCATTTACTGATGTATCGCGTGGCCACTAAGCAGCGAAAAACACTAGATAATCTCTAAAATAGCCATGTATAGAAATGGAATAAATATCGGAAGTAAATGACAAAAAAATAGTTGGAAAGAGGGGCCGGAATGATAAGTACAGTGGGTAGGATGTTTGCCTTGCATGTGTCTGACCCAGTTTCTATCCCTGGTATACCATATGGTCCCCTGAGCACAGCCGGCAGTAATTCCTGAGTGCAGAGCCAGGAGTAACACCCTGAACCTCACTGGGTGTGACACAAAAAAGAAAAAAAATTAGTTGAAAGAGCTAAAAGTAAGTTCCTCTGGGGAACAGTGCTTAACACATGAGCGTATTGGAAAGAAATTGCTGATTTTTAGTTTTAAATATTTTAGCTTAATCTAACTTACTGAAATGTGATTACTTTGAGAAGAGTCATAAATATAAAGACATAAATATACACACAAATATATGATGTATTTAGAATATAAGTGATATAATTTATAGTAAATAGAACATGAACATATACTAAAATATGTAAAATAATCAGTCATTATGGAAAATTTCTTCTACGTCTAATGCTCCCAAATAGTACCCAAACTGTTTTTAAGCATACTTTAGGCAATGTTAAATTCTAAGACATGACCTTTTTGAAAATATATCATTAAAAAAATTCACCCTCACATATCCTCTTTTCATGTGAGAAATCTATTATAAATTTGAGTAGTTACAAAGAAAAGGTATAGATTTTATATTTCCTTTGATTGAAATTTACCGAGTTCTATATTAATAACATTTATGTAGTTCTAATGTAGTTCTACTCAACTCAGTTTCCAAGAACAAGAATGGCATCTAGAGATGACCATAAAAACATATGAAATATTTTAGAAACTTCTAGATACAGTTCCTAAAGCTCTTTTCATACTCTTTCATGCACTGGGATATTCAATACTTCATAAGACATGAATATTCATTTACTATTCAAAGTCCACAAAATTTTTTATCCCTCCAACCTCAGGCACCCAGTTTATATCACCATTCTCCTTATGTTACCCTAAACTCTTCCCTAGGACATGAGTGTAATCTTTTAAAAATTGATTTCATATATATGTGTATATCCTCT
This sequence comes from Cryptotis parvus, assembly GCA_021461705.1. Classification (NCBI taxonomy): domain Eukaryota; kingdom Metazoa; phylum Chordata; class Mammalia; order Eulipotyphla; family Soricidae; genus Cryptotis; species Cryptotis parvus. The sequence continues at coordinate 106,116 of JAJIBD010005917.1, read as the reverse complement.
AGATAGTCAAGTTTGACCATCTTCTTAGTGCTCTGCCAGGGCCGTAGGCCGACCCCGCAGGGCAGATCCGAGGGCCTCACTAAACAATTCAATTGGTAGTAGTGACTGGTGGTGTGTAAAATTTTTCCACCGAGCAGAAGAGCTGATCACAAGCCCTGTTTGTCAGAGTCTCACCATATAACAGTCTATTTCAAGCCCGGGTATGCCTGATCCAGAGACTCAGATACAAGGGGCAGAGCTGCTACTGGCTTTCCCTGTACCCAGCTGTTCATGAGGTGCCCAGGAGGAAGGTGAGTTCTAGCCCCTGACCCACCATCCCAGCAGAGCCTTGCAAGAAGCCAGAAACCTCCACACCATGAGGGCAGCCATTTTCAACATCTGGACTCCACAGCTTGTCACAGCTCCACACAGCAGAATAGCTGATCTTTCCCCATTCATCAATAAATGCATGAGATGAGAGGGTACTACAAGAGTATCCCACCTGCACGGCAGAGTCTGGCAAGTTACCCATGTCATATTTGACCTTATTCCCATGACCTGAAGGAATAGTTTAAGGCTCACATGTTCTTGGAGCAAGCAGATGCCCTTGGGCAACACTAGCATGTGACAGGATGTATGCAGATTTTACTGATGCCTGCTTGAGCAAATTGATGAACAATGGGAAGACAAGTGACACAAGTGATACATTATATAATATATATATATATAATATATATGTTTTGGGGGGACCACACCTGGTTATGATGAGAGCTACTTTTGACTCTGTGCTCAGGGATCACCCAGGTGGTGCTAAAGGGAACCATATGTTTTTTCATAGATGAAATCTAGGCTGTATGCATGAAAGGCAAGTGGCCAACCCATTGTGCTATGCCTGCAAATCCCAATTTCATATATTTCTTCTTGCACCAATTTTCCTTTATTTTTAAAATAAAGCCCAAATTCTTTAAATTGCTGCTCCTTTTCCTGATTCTCTGCATACTGTTTTTTCTAACTAAAATACTATTCTATTCTCTCTTGCTGTACATGAATATCTTAGAAATATTTAATTGTTGGGGCTGGAGCAATAGCCCAGCAGGTAGGGTGTTTTCCTTGCATGCAGCCAGCCTGTGCCGGCCTGGGTTCGATCCCTGGTATCCCATATGGTCCCCAGCACCGCCAGGAGTAATTCCTGGGTGCAGAGCCAGGAGTAGCCCCTGAGCATTGCCGGGTGTGACCCCCAAAAAAAGCAAAAATAAAGAAAAGAAATATTTAATTGTTAACTTAATAAAACTTCCCGTGGAAAATATGCTTTTTCTCCAAGACCCTAAACTAGGTTTTGGTCTCACTACATTGTGGTAGCATCCTTGTCCTTCCCCACAATGGTATCACAGACACACAGACACACACATACACACACAAGCATTTTAGTACCTGTGTCTTATTCCCGCTCTAAACAGCAAGATCTAAGAGGGGAGTGATCAGGCTAGTTAATTTATGGCTTATTGATCAGTAAATATTGATCAGAACTGTCATAATATTCAGTCAAGATCATCACATCATACAAATTTCAGATATGTGACTGTGCCATTAGAGTGGCATATGTAGCTTCTCAATGTTGTTTCTGAAAAGTATATGCCTTAGATGACTATCAAAGTTATCAACTATTATATTTTGATATAATATATGACATCCTGAAATAAATAAGTAGACTTTTTAAACAGGCTGCAAGAGCATCAGGGAGGGTGTTGCACCACAAAGTCCCACTATTCTTATAGCCACTTTGCCTGCAGAATTGTAATTGGTGACCTAAAGCAATAACTCTCTACTATTTCCTGAATTGGCAACATACACACACATACACAAAGGTAAAAGTCATATCTTTGAAATTTTTTTAGGTGTTTTTGGCCAATTAAAGTGGTAGCAAAATTTTTATTCAAGGATCTATCAAGAAGCAAGTACTTCTTCTGTGGTATCAGGGCTTCCCATTATTCTCATCTAGGGATCAGTCCTGGCTGGTTTGGGGGCCATATGTGGTGCTGGGGTCAAGCTTAAGTCAGCCATGTGCAAGTCTTACCTGCTGTATTATCTCTCTGGCATCATCTGATACACAAATTATATTTACTCCCTGTCACTGTATCACTGTCTTCCTGTTCATCGTCGATTTGCTCGAGCGGGCACCAGTAACATCTCCATATGACCTGTCTCATGCTAGTAGAGCCCAAGGGCACCTGCTTGCTCCAGGAACATAAATAGCCTTGGAACCATTCCATCAGGTCATGGGAATGAGGTCTATAATTGTTACTGGTATCTGGCATATCAAATACAACACAGGTAGCTTGCCAGGCTCTGCCGTGCGGGTAGCATACTCTTGTAGTCATCTCAAAATCCAGCATTTATTGATGAACCGCTGGGCTGCAAGCGGCCCTGCGAGCCAGGCTGTGATAGGCTGGTCTTCTGGGTGGAGTTCTGACCAGGGGGAAGTCCGGATGTGGAAAATGAAGGTCCTCATGGAGTGGGGGTCGTCTGGCTTGTTGTGAGGCTCTGCTGGGGTGGCGGGCCAGAGCTAGAACCTGTCATCCCTCCCGGGCACCTCATGAGCGGCTGGGCACAGTGAGAGCCAGTAGCAGCTCTGCCCCATGTCTGTCTCTGGATCAGCATACCTGGGCCGGATTAAAAAGACTGCAGCAGGGTGGATCTTGATGAGCCGGGCTGTGATAGGCTGGTCAGCTGAGTGGAGTTCTGACGAGGGGGAAGTCTGGATGTGGAAAATGGAGGTCCTCATGGAGTGGGGGGTCGTCTGGCTTGTTGTGAGGCTCCCTATTTGAAAAAAAAATGTAGATATTCTTTTCGTTAAAAATCATGCATAAAACAAAATTGAGTTGAATATTTTCCATTTTATTTTCTCATTCCAAATAATCCCCTAAAATAACCTCATTTTTTTATTCTTTCAGGTAAATTTCTTGAGTAGTTTCTAGTTACCAGTTTTATTATACCCTACAGAACAAATTCACGGAGTCAGAATTGTCATAATATTCAGCCAAGATCATCACACATTTCAGAAATGTGACTGAACTGTTTGAGTGGCGTCATCTTCAGCTTCTGTACATTCTTTCTGAAAAGTATGCGAAATCACTACTTTTGAAAAAAATTATTTTGTTACTAAACATTTTCATTCCATATCTGAAAGTTGGTGGGAACTTTAGAAGTATTCTAGGGCATTGGAGAGATAGTTTTAAAGGTGGAGCGTATGTCTTATATACTCATATCAGTACTATTCACAATAGCCAGAATCCGGAAACAAACTGAGTGCCCGAGAACAGATGACTGGATAAAGAAACTATGGTACATCTACACAATGGAATACTATGCAGCTGTTAGGAAAAAAGAAGTCATGAAATTTGCTTATAAATGGATGCACATGGAGAGTATCATGTTGAGTGAAATTAGCCAGAAGGAAAAGGACAGACACAAATGACTGCATTCATTTCGAGGAAACAAAACAAATAGTATGAGACCAATATACAAGGCCAGGCAATACACAGAACAGGAGGAATTATCAATGGTTGGAATTTAACACAAGTGAGTAGAAGTCAGATGTTGGGCAGTGTACTAACAGTTGTTGGAAATGGTACCAGACTGGAACTGAGCATTGAACTTAGGCAAATCAATAGACATGATAACCCCTAAATGTATGTATTGCATGTCACAATTTGCAAGAGAAGGGGCAGAGTCACAGAAAGAGAGAAAGAGGAGAATGATGAGGAGGAGCAGATGGAGGAAGAGGATTGAGGGAGGAGGGAGGGACACAGAAGGGGAGGAGGAGACAGAGGAGGAGATGAAAGAGAAGAGGGAAGAGGAGAAGAAAGAGGGAAGGGAGGGAGGAGGGAGGAGGGGGAGGAGGAGATGGAGGAGAAGACAGAGGAGAGGAGGAGGAGAAGTAGTAGTAGTAGCAGCAGCAGCAGCAGCAGTAGTAGTAGCGGCAGTAGCAGTAGTAGTAGACCATAGTGGCAGGCTGGGGGAGGAATTTGAGGATATTAAAAGGGTAGTGAAGGGTTGGGTGTTGGAGCACTGTATGGCTGAGACCCAATCATGAAAGGTTTGTAATTTTATATCTCACAGTGGTATAATAAAATTTTAAAAAAATTAAAAAGTAGACACACAAAAAATAAAATAAAATCAACCATGTGCATGCATGCACAAGAGCCCAACTCAATTCCCAGCACTAGTGTGGCATTTGTAGCCTCTGAATACCACTGTATGACTGGGCATCCTTAATGCTATGCTGCGAATGCAGTCCTGTTGGCCAACAGCATAGCTGGACTTGAGCAAGTACCTGAGCTCCTAGAACAAGTACTGGATCATTAGGGTCATAGTGGTGGATTAGTATTTTAATGAAAATAATTTATATGAGTAACATCATTAATCTGACATTTAATAAAATTACGTTTTCTCTATTCAGACCTAACCAATTCATTTATTACAGACCTCATTTGTACCTTGTATTGTTATGTCATGAAAAAAATGCACCCAGTGGGTCAGAGAGAGCACAATCCTAGCACGACATATGTTTCACTGAGTAGAGTCAAGAGTACGTCTTGAGCACAACCATGTGTGTCTCCCTACAAAAGATAAAACCCCAAAATTTGGTTTTCTCATTTATGATGTCCCTGTTCACCCTATTATCTATTTTGTTTTTAAAGATTCTAGAACTGCTGAAAGTAGAAAAAGGAACAGACATGATAGCCTTTCAGTATCTGTATTGCAAAACCATAATGGGTGGGGGGGGGAGGAGAGAGGGGGAGGAGAGAGAGAAAAAAGAGAGAGAGAGAGAGAGGGGTTGAGGGGTGGGGTGTGGAGGGAGAAACACTGGTGACATTGTCAGTGGGAAATGTACACTGGTAGACGGATTGGGTGTTGGGACATTGAATGAATGAAACCCGATTATGAACAGTTTTCTAACTGTATCTCACAGTGATTCAATAAAAAGATCTATATCTCTCGTCAAACTATGATGAAGCACAATTGGTCACATCTAGTTATTTAAAGCACATCATGTGCTGAATATTAGCGCTGCATATTTTAAAAAATATAATTAAAATATACTATGTCTTGTTTGTCTTTATAATTTCCATGTAAGCAGGTTGTTGAGGTGTTATTTTATTCATTACACAAGTCGGTAGACTTCTCAGAGACATTATTTTTTCTTTTAAAATTATGGGCGAGAGCCAACAAAATGGGTTCAAACAGGGACTTTTTTTTTTTGCAGAACAGAGCCTGAGTGCCAAAACAACACCTATTTCAAGACGTTCTATTGAGCAATTTAAAATGTGCCAGCCTGCTCACCTTTAAGGATTAGTTCAAAACCCACCAGCCATCTTTCTCCAAGTAAACTTTCCCCTATTTATGTTTTATGCCCTCATGAACCCCCACCCCATCCCTGGTCCCAAATTAGAAAGAGATTCTGGTCTCCTTGCAGTTCAACCTTAAAACAAAGCCTTTTCTTTTCTCAAAATTCAGTGGTGTAATATTTAGCTTCTCTGTAGGTCAGGCAGTAACATCCTAATAGAAGACATGAGTTGTGGCAACATGACAATGTAATTCCTATTCTATCCTACACACTTCACCATGACCAATAGTAGAAGGTGCTATGTATAAGTAGTAAAAAAATGATGGCCTTTTCTTTATTTTCCTTTGGGGACACACTTTGTGATATTCAGGGATTATATCTGACTTTGTGTTTAGAATTTTCTCCCTGGGGAGGATGCCAGTTGTCAATCATATGTGAGATACTTTGCATGTGTACATGCAAGTACAGTAAAAACCTGTGCTATTTCTTCGGCACCCTATTTTCTTTTTAATAAGAGCCACACTTTTGCAGTGGACAAGGGAACATGCTTCAGGAAACATGCAGTGCTGGGAATGTCCTCCCACGTGCTGGGCCAGTACTCTATCTTTAGTTACCTCCTCAGCCAATAAGACAAAGATCATATAGTCTTATGACCGTGCTTCATACTGGGGAAAAGATCACATAAGTCAGTCAGTGGTATACCATATTTGAGATAGTAGCTATGTCTTAAGATACACTTGCTACTCTTTTTCTTTTTTGTTTTGGAGCCATACCTAGATGTACTTAAGGCTTACTTGGTTCTGTGCTGAGAGATTATACATGGCAATACTCAAGGGACCATAATGTGGTGCCAGGGACAGATCCTGGGATTGGCAGCACAACATGCCAAGCAAGTACCTTAATCCATGTACAATCTCTATACCCTCAAGGCAGTAGGAGTGCCATGAACATTGGGGGATCAGAAGATGAATCAAGGTTTGAGTGATAGCACAGCGGGGAGGGCATTTGCCTTGCACATGATCGACCTGGGTTCAACCCTGGGCATACCATATGGTCCCCTGAGCACTGCCACGAGTAATTCCTGAGTGCAGAGCCAGGAGTAACCCCTGAGCATTGTGGGTAGAACCAAACAAAAAAAGTAAAGAATCTGAATCAATGACATAAGCAACTGTTTGGCAAGGACAAGGTCAGGAATTCAATTTCTGGTTCCACTACTGCTGTGTTTCCTGGGCAAGTAGGGCTGAGAAGATTACTTAGCATCTTGGCAAGCACAATGAGACAGGTTCATCTTAGTACTACCACTAGGTGCTAATGCATTCATGATAACTCCTCATTAGGCTGACAGTTAGAACCCAACTCACTGATAATTGTTCAGTCTTAGAAAGTCCCTGATTACTTTAAGACACAGACAAAATTGATGTTTGTAGTTCTAGATTGGTTACCATTTTAATCAACCAATTGCTAAACTAGTTGTTTCCAAAACAGCTGTTTGTAGACACATATACACAGACAATCACATTAAAGGTAAAGGCAAATAATGATCTAGAAGGGAAAGACTTGGTTTTAACTCAGTCCCATCCTACTTGTGACCTCTGTCAAGTGCTACAACAAAGCTAACGCTTATATTTTCCATAGTCTAATGCGGGGGGAGGGGGAACAGAAGCAAACACTACCCAGGGCTAAAAGAAAGCATGTATGAAAATATTCATAACAGATATAACAAATTCTCATATAAATGCCAAGAGCTATTATTTTAAGTTTAAATACTTTAGATTGGAAAATTATTATGGGCTGAGTTTACTTTTTTGAAAAAGTCTATAAACATAGCAAGTAGTCCTTTTGAACAAATATGTAGGCTACTTCTAAGAATATAAAATTAAGCCCTCAGAATTTTTTATTTATTCATTGTACCAATGTTCTGGAAATAGAGAATAAATTGTTCTGTTCTTTTGCTGTGAGCACAATATCCGGCATCTGCTATTATAGCTACCTAAAATGACACAATTTGGTCACTGTGAAAGGATGATTCCAGGCCGGTGGTTTCTAAAGAGCAGTATTTCTATAAAGTGAAAATGTGATCCCGTTGATATGTTTTCAAACACAGAACCTAACAGTTGACAATTTCAGAAATTCCATACTGGGTGTTATCATGCACAGACCTGCTGGCCTGAGCCGAGACAACCACATCTGGAGATACCATCAAGCAGTCAGCTCACTGTGACCCAGAAGTGACAGCTCAGTACCCCTCTCATCTCTTCACCTTTGTGGCAGTGTCATCTCACCAATTACTGCTATCATTAGTGCATCCCACTGTCCTCCAGGGGAGCCCTGATTTTATCCTTTCAAGGATTTTTTTTAAAGTTATGCTCTGATATCTACAAGGTGTGATGGTCACAAAAATTAAACCACAAACTCAACTCACCATGAAGTCATTATTTACTTTCCTTTCATTCCTTTTGTATCTTGTGTGTGTGTGCGTGTGTGTGTATTTCCACCTGCTTTCATTTTTGTCAGACAAGATTTACCACCAGGCCTAGCCCATGATAATTGTCCTTTCCCCTTTAACCGTCTCCCATCCATATCCACATCAGTGTTTCCCAGCTGGAGGTCATAGGGTGCCATATGTGACAATAGCATAAACAGGGGCAAGGCAGAAGACTAGGGAGTCAACAGGAAGGAAACAAGACCAGAAGGGAGCGAAGGTCAGAGAAAGGTTTAAAGGAAAAGCTTTCCCCATCATCTGAATGCATGCTCACATGCATGTTCACATGCATTTCACCATCATCTGAACAAGCTCACTCATGGTCTGATAACACAGCTGCACTGAGAATCAATGGGAAAGGCATGTGGTGAAGCTGAAACTCTGGTGGGAGGAAAGATAATAACATTTAAAACCTTCTTATTATAGCTTGTATGCCCCATGAAAGTAGAATGAGAATGCTATTCGGGTCTCCCAAAAGGGGAATCGAAAGAGCTATGCTTGGAATATCATGCCTCACGCAAGTGAGAAGGAACCTGGAGTTCTGGCCTCTGTTGATGATCCAGAGTTAGGGACACTGTCTCCTTTGCCAAGGTGTTGAAAATCAGATGGGCTGGACATGTAATGCATGCGACTTGGAGACGACCACTGGACTAGAGCTGTTACCGACTGGATTCCATGGGACATCAAAAGATCACGTATCTGCCTACCTACAAGATGGTAAGACTTTTTCATCAAGACCCTGAACAAACGGTTTGAGGCTCTTCGTATTCCTGGAGCAAGCAAATGTCATTGGGGTACATTGGCACGTGACATGGTCAAATGGAAACATTACTGGTGCCTGCTTGAGCAAATTGATGAATAACAGGATGTTGAGTGATCAAGTGATCCCTTGATACTGCCTTCACAACAGCTGAGAAAACCTAGCACCCCAGAACTATTTAAGTACCATGGGAATGTTTAAAACTACAAAATTCATAGGAAATCAGATTTCTCCTGTGACTTTAGACCATTGCACTATATCTCAAAGCTACGGTGAGAAGCAAGACTTATACAAGACCCGAATTTCTAATACATGGTTTCAGCACCTCATTTGCAATACTAGCTATTCTCAAAAGAACTTTACACTAGAATCACAAGCATAGTTCATACTTGATCCTAATTCCCTTTTTGGATCCAGGATGTATAGTGTATTTTTAACTGCCAAAATTACTTTCTTTCCTGATAGAAAAGCTAAGGGTTGGTGACTTAGTTCATCTGATTCTAAAGTTCATTGAGCTTCAGAATTATCTCTGAAGTAGTTGATAAAATGCAGATAAATGAATCAACACACACCTAGACTCAATATTCTTATAATCCTGTAATGTTCACTTCTGTTACTTATTGTTTTAAATCCTTATATGGTACATGACCCATAATTTAATAACCAATGATATTTTGGAAAAGGTGTGTGCTTTGAAGCAAAAAAATCATGTTCTAGCTATACTATGTTATGAGTTTCATTACACTGAGGGGGCTTTTCTGTCTGGGACTTATTTTTATACCACAGTGAAGAAATAAGAAACATAAAACTCAAGTGCCATTTTTCAAAATGGTTATAAAATGAAAGCATGTGTTCAATATGACAACCACTGTTCTGAATTCTAAGGTCCTCCTTTCCTTTATTTTCTTCAGTTTTACTATCTCTGAATCATGTACTTTAACTTCTGTTGAAGCATATGCAATTGGCACAGTGCACTATACTTTATACTGTGTCCAGCTTATTTTACTGAATATTATAATTATAAGATTCACCCATGTCATATGATCCTATAGTTAATTTCTCCTGCTGCATAATAATAATCTATAGTGTGAACATAGCACGCCATGTATATGTATATATATATATATATATATATATATATATATATAGTATTACTCAAGGATACTTGTTTGTTCTTGTTTGTACCTATTTTGAATCCTTTTACTTTATCTAGTCATTCACATGTATTCAGTTGCATACAAGCATAATTTATGAAGACATACAACCAGAAATATAAACTTTATTTGTCCTTAGTTTCAGTGACTGCTGCCACATTTAGTAAAGTGATCTTTTGTAATCCTGTATTTCCATCAGCCTAATAGAACAATTGATTTGGTTTACTTTTTTATCAACATTTGCTACTAAAAATTAAATTTTTGTCAGTGTTGCAGATTCACATTAAAATTATTACAATTTAAAATTTATTGTGGGTTTAATCTGTATTTCTTATGACTTACTAGATTAATGACAGTTTATAGGTTTAATGGTCTCCTTCATATGCTTTTATGTGAACAGAACTATAATTTTTATTAATTTTCCTTATCTTAGGATTTTGAAATTATTTTAAGCATAAATCCTTGGTTGGTAGTATGTTACAATATATTCTGTAATGTTGCTTTTCTTCCCTCTTAATATGTTCTTTCAGTGATTTTTAAATCATTAAATGCAAAACAATGATTTTTCATTTTTGTCATATTGAAAAATGTTATCTGACTCTTATTTTTGAAAGAAAAGTTTCTTGAGTCAGCAGAGTTTGTCAGGCTTTTGGCACACAAATCTAGAGAAACACAGGATAAAAAACATAATAGTAGCATACTGTCAGGGTATGCTGGGAACCCCGACAAAATCCAGGAGCAGGGGATGGAGGGTGGCAGACTGAGAAAGACCAAAGAATCCAGCAAAGTTTAAACAGGCTTTACTCACACCTGCTCTGGTACACAGTCCTGTAACAGGAAAACCCCAGACTTTAGGTTCCTATCTGGGCCCTGGCCACGTGTAAGTTTAGGATTCTAGGCAGAGATGGCTGCTACCATGTGTTAAGGTTCAACAGAGAAGAGAAAGGAGAGAGGAGGTAGAGGGCAAAGAGGAGGAAGAGGGAGAAGGTGAAAAGGTGGAAAGGTAAAAGGGTAAAAGGGCCTGGAGGAAAGCAGAATACAGCTCTTATAACTTCAGCTCATACTGGCCCACATCAACAGAAATAAGTTTGGGTCAATCCCCTCAGATAACTTCTTCCAGAACCTTACCTAGTCCATTGAAATGTTAATATCGCCCCAGCTAAGGCTGCAGGCCCCGCCCATGGTTCTCTACCAGGCCCTATGTAGATGGTGGGGGGGAGAGCAAGGCATCTGAGATGAACTGTATCTAAGAATACAAAGGCATGCATCTGTACCAATGGATATTCTACAGTCAGGTATATATTTCTCCAAGCCTTCATAAGATTTTGTCTTTATTTCTAGTTGTTTTGTATATTAGCCTTTAGACTTATTAGAGAGCCGTGCTTGCTTGCTTGGAGGCAAACAGCATTTCTCTGTGGTCTAATTACTTAGAGATCCAATGTGGCCAGGTAAATATACTGGTAAGATCTATCACTCCCACGATGATTGTGGCAGCATGAGAGAAAATATTTATACCAGCTAACATAGAATACATGGTAAGATATACTGCTACATAGAGTCACATATCAAACTCTTCGTGCCCTTTATCTACAAATTGGCCTGCTGGAGGTAACTCCAGGCAAGATGCAGAGGCTCTGGAAAACAGTGTACTGCAAAAAATAGACTTTGACACCACACTGTCACCACTGTAAAGACAAAAGTCCCCCTAAATGAGTAACTAGAAGAGCTGGTACTAGTGAATTCATACAGGATCTCTAGCCTCAAAAAGCTGAATACACATTCTTCTCTAGTTCACATGAAATATTCTCTAGGAAAGATCACACTTTAAGACATAATTTTAACTTATATAAATCAGTGAACATAAGAATAACAACAAGCATGCTATCAGACCACAGTACAATGGAGATAATACAAGATTGAGAAAACTGTACACCTGGAGACTGAGCAACATGTTCCTACATACCAGCTAGATCAAAAAGGAAGTCAAGGAAGAAATAAAAATATTCACTGAAACTGGTAATGAAGAAACAAGTTACCAAACATTTCTGAGACACAGCAAAAGGAGTACTTAGAGGTAAACTCATTGTAAAAACAGGCCTATATAAAGAAAGAAGAAAAAAGATAAAATCAGTAACCTAAATGCGCACACTTTAAATGTTGGGAGAACCAACAACAAGTGAATCCAAAGACTAGTAGAAAAGAAGAAATAACCAAAAACAGAGCAGAAATCAACTTTAGAAACTAACTCAAAGACTTGATGAAACCTGTAGCTGATTCTTAGAAAGAATAAACAAGATAGACAAACTGTTGGCTAGGTTTATAAGGAGAAAAAGAGAAAGTTGTCAAACTGGATCAGAAACAAAAGAGGAGAAATTACAACAGAATGTCCAGAAATCCAAGGCATCATGAGTACTTAATATGAATAACTCTGCTCTGTTAAGCTGGAGAACCTAGAAGAAATGGACCATTTCTAGAAATATGTAATCTTCCAAAACTGAATCAGGAGGGAGTAGAAAGCCTGAACATACTAACCACAAACTAAGAGTGGAAGCAAAAAATCTAAACAGTAATTAAGAATCTCCCCAAGAATAAATAACCCTAGTCTGAATGGGCAACTGGGTGAGTTTTATCAATCTTCAGAGATTTACTGCTGTTCATCATTAAGCATTTCCAAAATATCAAAGTAACAGAAATCCTTCTTACCACCTTCTATGAAGTTTACATTACACTGATACCCAAAACGCTGACAGATATAATAAAAAAAATTTCAGACCAATCTCCTTGTTGAACATCGGTGTAAAAATCCTCAACAAAACAGTAGCAAACCAAAGCCAGCAGCACATTTTAAAAAATCACATACCATGATCAAGTGGAATTCATCCCAGGGATGCAATGATGGTTCAATATAAGTAAGTCAATTAACATAGATTTTTAATAATCACTTCAGTAGAAAGAAAGATAAAAATCATATGATCATATCAATTGATTCAGAGAGATCTTTCTTTTTTAATTAATATTTTATTACACCAACATGAGATATACAAGTACAACGTTGTTCATGTTTGGGGGTTTCGATCACATAGTGTTTCGCCACCCCCTCCCTCCACCAGTGCCCATTTCCCACCACCAATGTCCCCAATTCCCTCCCCACTCCCATAGCCTGCCTCTATGGCAGGTTCTTTATCTCTTTTCAGAGAGACCTTTCAATAATATCCAACACCTGTTCATGATAAATGAATATAACCCTTAACAAACTAAGGGTATAAGAAACCTTCCTCACGTTAGTAACGACTACCTATAATAAAGACCCATGATTAATATTATTCATAATGGTAAAAAATTTAAAGCATTTCCTCTGAAATCTAGCACAAAAGAAAGATGTCTAGTGTGCCCACTCTTATTTAAAATTGTATTAGACATCTTTGCAACAGCAATCAGATAATAAAAGAAAATAAAAAGTATAATTTGTAAAATAGAAAGTCAAATTATATCTTTTTCTAGGCTTCACAAGGATATACATTGAAGACCCTAAAGTGTCCACACAAAAACTCCTAAAAACTGTAAAGCAATACAGGCTATATATTTGCCTATATTGCTGCAAAATCATTACAGAAAAATCAGTTGTATTTCTATACACAAATAAAGAATCAGAGGAGATAGAGATCAAAGAGTCCATTCCATTTAAAATAGTGTCCAATAATATCAAGTATGTTGGAATCAACTTAACCAAAAAAAGGTGAGAGCTCTGTACCACAAAATCTTCAAAATACTGAAGAAAGCAACTGAAGATCTTAGGGAACTGAAAATATTCCATTCTTATGAACTGGAAGAATCAATACTGTCAAAATAATCATCTCACTTAACCTACTATATGTTCAATAAAACCCCTCTCCAAAGTAAGACAACATTCAAGGATTTATAACAATTATAAAGTTTATGTGGAATAATAAAAGACCTCACATGCCCAAAACCATTCTGAAATACAGCAAATGGAAGTAACTTGAATCTGCACTATAATCTTGAATATACACTATCGTCTATTAAGTAACTACCTAACTTGAATCTACACTATAATGCCATAGTAATCAAAACTGCATGGTACTAGAATAAAGGACTCTGACCAATGAGTCATAATAGAATATCTAAGGATAAACCCTTTTATATTGACTGTTATTTTTTTGACAAAACAGCTGAGAGCACAAAATGGAATAAAGATGGTCTTTTCAACAAAAAATGTTGGGAGAATTTACAAGAAATTAAAGCTTATCTGTATCTCACACCTTACAAAAAAAGTTGACTCAAAGTGGATCAAAGATCTTGAGATCAGACCTGAATCTAAAAGGAACATCGAATATATTATAGGTAGAATACACCAAGACCTCAAAGGAGTCTTCTACAATATGATTGCAAAAGCTACCAAATCAAAATAGGACATCACGCTAAAAAATGTTACCTATGGCAAAAGAAACATGGACTAAAATGAAATGACAGCTGACTGGGAGAATATATTTTTCATTCAACACATTAAAGAATTGATATCCAGGATAAATAAGTTTCTTAAAGTTCAACTGTTAGTTTACAGCTGCGTGGCTGGCTAATTGACTGTATCAGGTACAGACTCAGTCCAGAGGCTCTGAACTCTTTTTAAGGCTCTGACTCCTTTAAGTCTTTCTTCAGACTATTTCCTTGCTCTGCCCTTAGACAGGCTCAGTCAACCCTTCTCTCTGCTCCTCTAACTCTCTTTCCTGTCAGGCTCTCTGCTCCTCCAACTCACTCCTGCCAACCAGACTGAGACAACTCCACTTAACTGGCAACTTAACTGCCTTTCCAACTCTTTTATGTCCCCTTAATTTGGATATCCATTATCCCTTTAAGAAGTATAAGCCATCCCTTTAACTTGAATCTCTTAAAGGGATCCAACAATCAACAACAAAAACATCTAAAAACCCCATCAAAAAATGGAGAGAAGAAATGAACAGACACTTCTCTGAAGCAAAGCAACAGATGGCCAGAAAGCACATGAATGACTTCTCATCATCGCTCATTAGGAAAATTCAAATCCAGAACAAAAAATGAAATACAATCTTACACCATGAGAATGGCACATTTGAAAAAATACTGGAAACAATTTTTTGGCAGGGCTGTGGTTAAAAAGGAACTCTCACCCACTGCTGTTGGGAAAGTCACCTGTTCCAACCCCTTGGGACCCTGTATGGAGAGTATGCAGTAAACTAAGAATTGAGTTTCCATATGAACTAGCAATTCCACTTCTGGTATCTATCCCCAGGACAGAAAAAAAATCATCCAAAAGAATGTATGTGCACCATTATTAATTGCAGCACTCAGTACTATAGCTAAGATTTGAACTCAACCTTGATGTCCAACAACAGATAAACATATTATGCTATGTGGTATAAATCATACAACAGAACACTACACAACTCTAAAGAATGATCAAATCTTTTGTTCATGGCAAAATAGATGGATCTGGAACTGGAAGATGTGTTAAATGAAGTAAGTCAGAATAAGGATAAACGCAGGATGATGTTGCTTATACATGGTATTTAGAATAACCAGACGAGGAAATGCAATATTTTAAAAGGGAGATGCCCAGATTTAACCTTGACCTCAGAGTACAGGGAAGAGAAGAATGTAAAGAATGGACAGGAGCAGCGGTAGAAGAGAATTAAATTTAAGTCACGTGCACACACAAAAAAATGGGTCTTCAGTCCCTTTGTCTTTTCCTGTTCTGAAGTGAAAACATGTCTCCAGTGATGTTTCTAATTTAAATTAAGAAAAATATATAAACAGTAAATCGCATAATAAAGTTTAATGAAACTTATCTTTTAGAGGCATGATATACAAACCCACAATGTGTGGACTTTGTGCCTTTTGCTTTCAAAACAGATTTGTCTTCTACCTAATTCTCGGGCCAAGTTTCTGAACATTAAGAACAACTCCATTCTCATGCTTCACTACCAACTACACCCTAAGACATAACCCAGTAATCTAATGAATACAAAATTCTGCTTTCAATAGTCTTTATGCCTTACTGTATGCCTCTGAGCAGAGCCTGGCAAGCTACCCATGTCGTATTTGATATGCCAAATACCAGTAACAATTATAGACCTCATTCCTATGACCTGAAGGAATGGTTTGAGGCTCTTCATGTTCCTGGAGCAAGCAGATGCCCTGGGGCTCTATTAGCATGAGACAGGACATATGGAGATGTTACTGGTGCCCGCTTGAGCAAATCGATGATGAACGGGAAGACAGTGATACAGTGATACAGTATGCCTCTGATGTAACTATCACTATCACTATCTTCCCGTTCATCATCTATTTGCTAGAGCGGGCACCAGTAATATCTCCCCTATGTCCTGTCTCATGCTAGTAGAACCCAAAGGCATCTGCTTGCTCCAGGAACATAAAGAGCACCAAACCATTATATTATGTCATGGGAATGATCTAATATAAATGTTACTGGTATTTGGCATATCAAACTTCAACACAACTTGCCAGGCTTGCTAGAGGGTGGCATACTCTTGCAGTCACCTCTGAATAAAGTATTTATTGATGAACCGGCGCAGCTGCTAAGCGGCTGCGTGAGCCAGGATGTGATAGTCTGGTTTGCTGGGTGGAGTTGTGACGAGGAAATCGGGATGTGGAAGATGGCGGCCCCATGGAGTCGGGGGTCATCTGGCTTATTGTGAGGCTCTGCTGGGGTGGCAGGCCAGGGCTAGAACCCGCCATGCCTCCCAGGTGCCTCATGAACGGCTGAGCACAGGGAAAGCAACGAGCAGCTCTGCCCCATGTTTGAGAGTCTCTGGTTCAGCATACCTGGGCCGGATTGAAAAAAAAAAAAAACGCTGTAGGGTGGGTGTGGATGATCCAGGCTGTGATAGTCTGGTCTGCTGGGTGGAGTTGTGACATGTGACAAGAGGGAAGTCCGGATGTGGAAGATGGTGGCCCCCATGGAGTTGGGGGTTGTCTGGCTTGTTGTGAGGCTGTGCTGGGGTGGCAGGCCAGGGCTAGAACCCGCCATGCCTCCCAGGCGCCTCATGAGTGGCTGGGCACAGGGAGAGCAAGGAGCAGCTCGGCCCCATGTCTGAGAGTCTCTGGTGTAACTATATTTAGATTATAGGCTCTTTTCATTATTTTTCTCCCACATGTATTTTTAAATATATATATGAAATGATTTCATCAGCATCTGGAACAATTCTGCCAGTCTAAGACAACAATTTTTTCAGCAGACCTAGACCCATTCAAAATTAATTTAATGAGGTAAATTCTAAAGGAAGGTTACCTAAGATTAATGAAGAAGGAGAATATGGAATAGCAGGAAATAAACTGTAGTTACCTTAAACACAGAAAGGCCAATCAAGAAAATCAAGGAAATCAAGATACTAAAATTCACTACCTGATCCTTTGGAAACTATTTCCTCAAAAACTTTAAAGTGCCCCAAACTTATGATCTCACACAAGGTACAGCTGCTTTACAAAATTCAGTACAAAGTTATAGCAAATGGTATTACTAATATTCCCAGTTCTAAATGAAGGATTCAGTCTACTCAAATTGTCTGTCAATATCTTTCTGTGCACTGCTAATGACTAGAGTTAAGAAGAGTTTTACCTTATAAAAAGTGGTATAACATATAACTTAGCATTAAATACAGGCAAAAAGATAAACATGATAACGTATAAGTATATATATATATATATATATATATATATTACAGTATATATATATATTACAATCCGCAATATGTAAGAGAAGGAAGAGAGAAAGAGAAAGAGTAAGAGAGAAAAGAGATAAAAGAACCTACCATAGAGGCAGGCTAGGGAAGGGTGGAGGGAATCGGGGACATTGATGGTGGGAAACAGGCACTGGTAGAGGGATGGGTGCTGGAACACTGTATGTCCGAAACCCAAACATGAACATTCTTGTAATTGTTTATCTCATGGTGGTATAATAAAAAATAGTAAAAAAATAAATTAAATATATTAAAATGAAAAAATAATAAATAAAAAGTGCTGTAGAGGTAGGTAAAAGATAAGGGGTTCTGAGCAATAGCACAGCCAAGAGGGTGTTTGCCTCGCAAGCAGCAGCCAACCCGAGTTTGATCACGGCATCCCATATGGTCCCCCGAGCACCGCCAGGAGTAATTCCTGAGTATCACTGAGAGTGGCCCAAAAAGACAAAAAAAAAAGAGAGAGATAAAAGGATGCACACACAGCAGTAGTGCCAGTGGTGGCGAACACATCACGGTCAATAACAACTGCATGTGTTCTGTAAAGTCTAAAAAGTTTTGCATTCTGGCCTTAGCACAAGAAATTTTCCAAATCCTAACTTCGAAAACTGAATACTGTGCAGTCATCAAACATGACAAAGCAAACACAGTTTTTAAATGAAATCACACCACAGTGAATTAAGCTCATAAAGTACATTAAAGGATTTGGGGAAGATGGCCAAGTAGTATGCACGAGGAATCTGTCTCCCCACACAGCCAATTGCACTGCCAGAATCTATTTAATGAAGCCTTTTTTTAAAATTTTGGCATCTCTTGAAGGCTTGTGACTTCCAGGATAGATTTGGAGAGTGAATTATTGCTATTAATTTCAGTTTTCTGCACAGCATCAGCTACCTGTAGATCACCACAGTCATATGGCAGGCAGCTGTGTACATATTCCAAGAGTAGTGTGTCCACCACTTTAAGAGCCAGGAAGGGTAAAATGTGCTCTGCCTTGTATCCATCATGAGATATACAATTAAAAAGAAGTTCATGATTGGGTTATAGAGTTTTCCAGCCCCTGTCCCTCCACCACCATCACTTGATCACTTGAATCCCGTTATTCATCGATTTGCTCGAGCGGGCGCCAGTAAATTTCCATTGGACCCTATCACGTGCCAATGTAGCCCAATGGCATCTGGTTGATTCAGGAATATGAAGAGCCTCAAACTGTTCCTTCAGGGTCTTGACAAGGAAGTCTTGACCAACCTTGTAGGTGGGCGGCCACGTGATCTTTTGACATCCCGTGGGATCCAGTCAGTAACGGCTCTAGTCCAGCGGTTGTCTCCAAATCGCATTACATGTCCAGCCCATCTGATTTTCGATGCCTTGGCAAATGAGACAGCATCCCTGATTCTGGAATAGCGACGGAGGTCAGAAATCCGGATTCCTTCTCTCACTTGAGTGAGGCGTGATATTCCAAGTATAGCTCTTTCAATTCCTCTCTGGGAGACCCGAATAGCATTCTCATGCTGCTTTCATAGGGCCCAGGTCTCTGAGGTGTATGTTAATGCGGGAGAATGGTGGAGTTGAAGAGATGTGCCCAGAGCCAGAGGTTCTTTGTCCTTTTAGCTATTTCTTTGATGCCTTTGAAGGCATTCCATGCCGCTCTCTTCCTCCTGCGCAGCTCAGGTTTTAGGTTGTTCATCATGTTGACTTCTCGACCTAGATACACATAACTGCTGCATTCAGAGATGTTTGTTCCATTGAGAGTGAATGGGGCCTCTGGAAGTAGTTCATTTTTCATAAACATGGTTTTCTTTAGATTCAGCTGTAGACCTATCTTTCCACATTCTCGGTCGAAGTCAGCCAGCATTTGTGCCACTTGGCTAATGTTTGGTGTAATTAGAACGATGTCATCAGCGAAGTGGAGGTGGTGTAGTTGCCAACCATCTATCTTCACTCCCATTCCTTCTCATTCTAATTGTCACATGATGTTCTCGAGGGTGGCGCTGAAGAGTTTTGGTGAAATGGTATCACCCTGTCGAACCCCTCTTTTGACACAATAATTACTTCTTTGTAGAATAGTGAGATCCTGGTGGTGAATCCGTAATACAGCTTACGAAGGATCTTGATGTATTGGGTTTGAACACCCTGTTTGGCTAGGGCTTCGATGACTGCTTCAGTCTCCACAGAATCAAAGGCTTTCTGTAAATCAATGAACGTGAGACAGAGCAGCATCTTGTACTCCCTACAAACCTCAATGAGCTTGGTTACTGTGTGGATATGGTCGATTGTGCTGAATCCTTTCCGGAAGCCAGCTTGCTCATATGGTTGTCCTTCATCTAGTGTCAAGGTGCGAGCCTCAGGAAACCAAATGCTAATGTCCAAGCTTGCTAAACGTTGTAGAGAAGCGATAAAAGAAGACCTCAAAGACAGAAGAGCAGAAATACTGGAAGATGCAGCAGAAGCCGGGAAAAGCATTCGCACCGCCAACCTGTCCTTGGCAACTATAAGACCAAGATGACTGCCCTCCGATGCCCTGATGGATCTATTACATCTTCCAGAAAGGCAATGGAGACGATTAGCCATGACTTCTACTCAAATCTCTTTGCTAGCCACCTGCCCACATACCAAATTCCACAGGATGGATATGTCATTCCCAACATTCTCCCTTCTGAAATCCGACATGCCATCTCGTCGGTAAAGAAGGGAACAGCACCAGGCACAGATAAAGTCAGACCCGAACACCTGAAGAATCTGCCATCGGTACTCATCAATTCACTAGCTCGGCTCTTCACACGCTACCTGTCCGAATGCAAGGTGCCCTCTCAATGGAAAACCAGCAGGACAGTTCTACTGTTCAAGAAGGGAGACATTCATGACATCGGCAACTATCGCCCCATCTGCCTGTTGTCCGTCATCTACAAGCTGTTTACATGAGTCACCCTGAACAGGATTAGCAGAACTCCACCAACATCCTATACAAGATTGGATTTTTATCTTAATTTATAGGATATTATAGTTAAAAACATTGATAAAAAGTAAATATACAAAGTACATTTCTAATTATAAAAGTGTGTGCATCAAAAAGCATCAACAGACATTGATGAGAAACCCTGAAACTCAATGAATAAAATACCTAATTTTAAAAATTGAGCAAAAATCTTTAATAGATATTTCTGCAAAGAATTGGGTCAATGAGCATATAAACCTTACTAACAAGGAATATTCAAATCAAAACTGTAACACCCACTAAGATTGCAACTATGATAACAATAAAATAATATGCATTGCTTACTAAGTAGAAAAACTGTTACCTTTCTACACTGTTGGAGCACAAGGTATAACTTCCATGTAAATACTAATTTCAATACTTTAAGTAAAAGTACTATCATTCAGTTAAGCAATTCCTCTTAGGTATACACCCAAAAGAAATGAAAGCAGGGTCTTGAATATATTCTCAAATAATAGTGTTTACAGTAGCATTATTTTCAGTGGCTGAAACAATACAAGAATTGTTATACTTTCTGCATATGCTATATCATGATTGTACTTTGAGTATACTATGCTAAAGGAAGTAAACCATTCTTCACATAATACACATATACTGTATAATTCAATTATATGAACTATTCTTAGATTAATTATTGTCATTAAAAACAGAAAATAGTCATCCAAAAGTTAATGTCAATGGAATCAAATTTATGGTTTGAGAAATATAATGATATATTTGAACTTTCCCATTAAAGATTTGCAGCTCCAGACACTTGTTTATACTATAAGATAACTTTAGCAATTGAAGATTTTAACTTAATATTACTACTTTTCTTCTAATTACCGACCCAAAGCTTTGACTATTTAATGGCTTACATCTGAAAGTGTGAATTATACTTTTTAAAAATGAAAGTTTTGCCACCTTCCGCCTTAAAAAATTAGTTTTCAGCAAATAGCTTAGAGGTTGATTTGGTTTATTAAAATGACTTGGGACTCCAACAGTGCAAAAATAATGTCCATTAGAAAATTTTCACAAGAAGAACAATCACTAATGGCTTTTTTAAGATATAGCAATATTTTGGTACATATTTAGATAAATGTCAATACATGTGCTTGCGTACACATAAGTTTGTATAATATTTTTTCATGACTTAAATGTCACATACACATGAGCCTCATGTGATAATATTTTTAAAGTCACCATTACATTTGCTTAGTCTAACATAAACTCAGAAACCAAACAAATCTCTTAGTTGCTATATGGAGAAAGAAAACTAACATACTACAAACCTTTTCCAAGAAAGTTAGAAACATCTGAATCAGACACTTCTAACATATTGCATATATTTAGGTTTTTCTTGCAAGCTACAGAAATTCTGTGCTAGGTAGCATATGGAAAAGTATTGGGAGACTTACTGAGCCTATGGAATTACGGTTAAAAATAATATGCATTGCTTACTAAGTAGAAAAAAAATGTTACCCTTCTGCACTTTTGGAGCACAAGGTATAACTTCCATATAAATACTATTTTCAATACTTTAAGAAAAAGTACTATCACTTGATTTAGCAATTACACTTAGGCATACACCCAAAAGAAATGAAAGCATTATATTGAGAAGCAAATTCTAAAGGAAATTGGAAGGACTTACTTCTAAATCAAATAGGGCAAGAATGGAGTCGGGCTGACCTGGGTTTGATCCCCAAGACCCTAGATGGTTACTTGAACAATGCTAGGAGTGATTCCTAAGTATAAAGTCAGGAGTAAGCCCTAAGCACCACCAGGTGTGGCCACAAAAACTATAAAACAATTTTTAAAATAAAGTATTGTTATTCATATTTACCTTCTCACTGACATGCTTCTCTCTATTTTTAAATCAGTAAATTAGGCCAGGGCTAGAACCCTCCTTCCCTCCCAGGCGCCTAGTGATCAGCTGGGCACAGGGAGAGCTGGTAGCAGCTCTGCCCTGTGTATGTGAGTCTCTGGATTAGATTACCTGGGCTGGGCTTGAAGAAGACTGCTGCAGGATGGATCTACAACACGCCGTGCTGTGATCAGCTCTTCTGCTGGGTGGAGCTCTGATGAGAGGTTTCTAGCCCTGGCCTGCCACCCCAGCAGAGCCTCGCAAGAAGCTAGAGGACCCCCCACACCATGAGGGCCACCATTTTCCGCATCTAGACTCCCCTTTCGTCAGAGCTCCACCCAGCAGAAGAAGATCTGATCATGACCACATGGTTCATCAATAAATGTTCGAGATTAGAGGTGACTATAAGAGCATCCCACCCGCACGGCAGAGCCTGGCAAGCTACCCAACTACCCAGCTACCCAGTGTCATATTTGATATGCCAAATATCAGTAACAATTATAGACCTCATTCCCATGAGCTGATGAATTGGTTTGAGGCTCTTTATGTTCCTGGAGTGAGCAGATGCCCTTGGGCTACACTAGCATATGACAGGACGTATGGAGATGTTACTGGTGCCCACTCGAGCAAATCGTTGATCAATGGGAAAACAAGTGGTACAAGAAAATAGGGCCAAGGAAATAGCTAAAACAGTAGGGTGCATGGCTAACAATGAAATATCTTTGAATCAATTTATGGCACTGTGGGATGCCAGACACTGCTGATGAATGGTTCTGGTATCTGCAAAACACTTCTGGGGTAGAATATTTTTTAAAGCAAACTATATACAAAAATGGGCTGGAGAGAATACAGAGGTTAGGTACTTTTGCCTTGCATATACCTTGTTTGATTGAGGATATTGAATGTGATCTTTAAGCACAGCCAGGAGTGAACCCTGAGTGTGATCAGAAGTTATCCCTGAGTCTTAATCCAGGAGCATTGTCTCTACTTCCAGACTCAAAACTCATGAACAGAATTTGTAGAATCAGTTGCCTCAGGAATACAGAATGATACTCTATGTATGCCTAACAACAGACAAAATTAAGACTCAAAAGCACTTGTCAGTGTCTATGGGCCTAATTTAGAGTTTGTACCATTTTTGAGTGATCTTTATGCTAAAACTGCTTTGTTTCATTAAATCTTAAGTATTGAAATTACACAAGTTTTATGAAAAGACAACACAAAGGGAATATTCAACATAGATTACTTTGGACCCATAATGCCTAAAATATTTGACTCTTTACAGAAAAATAATTACCAAATTCATTTAAAAGAAATGTCCTTGCATAATATTTTTACCTAATTTTGGGGGGTTGGGAGCATACTCAGTGGTACTCAGAGCTTACTCCTGGCTCTGTGCTCAGGGATTACTCCTAGCGGGGATTGGGGGTCAGTCAGCAAAGAAACCCCTCACTGCTGTTTAGTCTTGCAGGTCCCTAAAAGGAACACTTTGTTCCAAGTAACTTAACTACTTCATTGGATGTAGCCCCAGGATATTAATGTGAACAAGTATTTATTTAAAAGAATGTAGATATCCAGGGCCAAAGTGATGGTGCACTGGGTAGGGTGCATGCCTTGCACAAGGCTGACCCAGGTTCAATCCTGGCATTTCATATGGTGCCCCACGATGCCAGAAGTAATCCCTGAGCATATCCATCTCTGGCCTCAAAATAACAAAATAGATATACAATACTCAGCATGTTAATTCAGGTTAATATAATGAAACTTTCTGAGTAATACAAAAAAAAAAAATACTGCCTGTAATATGGAGATGCAAATTATTAAACACTGATGAAGAACTCAATGTGGGTGTTAGAAACACTAGACAAGGACATTGAGACACATCATTAAAGTATTCCATAGGCCATTAAGACATGGAAAGCATCTTTAAAATTCCAAATAAACCTTTCAAATGGAAAAATCAACAGATCCTATGAGATAATTACGAAGAGTTAAAGCATATTAGATACAACAGAATAAAGTATTAGTAAACTTGAGAGGCCATAGTAAGAAATAATGAAAGTGCAACATAGTGAAATAGAACAAGAGTGACAACTTCAAGCACCTAAAATTGTTATTGAAGACCCTGAAGGTGAGAAGATATTGTCAGTTGTCACTTGTCTCCTGTCTTCCCATTGTTCATCGATTTGCTCAAGCAGGCACCAGTAATGTCTCCATTCATTGGGAATGAGATCCCAACTGTTACTGTTTTTATCATATCAAATACACCATGGGTAGCTTGCCAGGCTCTGTGGTGGCTCTGGGTTCATCCCAGGGGGCCCTGTCTTTTTTCTATATCAGACCATCAACCATCCAGGGCTGATGGGGCAGAGCCTGGGCGTAGACAAGTCTGTCTCCTGTCTGCCACCTGCTGATGCAGCCGGGCACCGCAGCCACACCTGCAACACCCGAAGGGGCAGTGGAGCAGATATTAGAGGGGAAAAAAAACCTGGAGAATTCTTGTTGAAATTTCTACAAATGGATGTAATAAATTTGTATTTATTTGTACAAATCTGTACAAATTTGTACAAAAATGATGTAAAATATCAGAAACAGACCCAATAACCTCATAGGATCCCTAAGTAATGAAAATAAAGCGAAGATCACCATAACCAAAATGCTTAAGTTATGAGAACAAAGATAGTAAAGCACAAAATGTTAAAAAGCCACCCTGAAAAAAAAGCAAAAGAATATTATTCTTCATCAACTAAAATAAAAGATGAGCAACATTTTATCTTTGAAATGCTGAAAATGAAAACTGTCAGACTAGAATTCTGTACCTACCCAGTGAAATTTGTTTCAAAAACAGAAGCATAAAAAAAATCCCTTTCAAAAGTAAAAGGCTAAAAGAAATTGTCACCAGCAGATACACCCTACAAAAATGTTAAAGGAAGCCTTTTGGGCAGAAAGAAAATGATTCTAAAATGAAATACAGTCTATGTAGAGAAACTAAGAGCAGGGGTAGTTACAGGAAAACATATATAAGATTTGTTCTTTTAAAATTAATGCTGTTGAGAGACATAGAATGACTGCATTTATTTGCATGACATAAATATATCAGGTGATTTTACCAAAAAGTGGAAATTACCACAAACATGTGGGAGTCAGAGGTTAGCTAAGATAGAGAAGGGAACATGTTTGAATAAGTGTCAAAAGGGCTGATACCAACATAGAACTGAGCATTAAATACAGGCAAAAAATGCACATGATGGCTTCTAAGTGTTGCCTACGTAGTGCAACCCACAATGTAAGAGAAGGAAAAGAGGGAGAGGGAGAGAGAGAAAAGAGATAAAGAACCTGCCCATTTAGGCAGACTATGGGAGGGGGAGGGAATTGGGGACATTGGTGGTGGGAAATGAGCACTGGTGGGGGCGGGGTGCTGGAACACTATGTGACCGAAACCTCCAAACATGAACAACGTTGTAACTGTATATCTCACGGTGGTATAATAAAATGTTTTTAAAAAATTAATGCTGTTGACTACATGAAATCAAAATAGTGTAAAAATAAGAGGTATGTGAATATCAAATATATGACAATGCAAAGACGAAGTGAAATGGAAGTGCTTTTGGTACATATAGGATTATGCAACATAACTATAAGGTAGACTTAATAACTGTATGTTTCAGTCATACTAAATCAAATTATAGTTAATAACTCAATACTAAAGTGGAACAATAGAAAAAATTAAACAACCAGTGCTAGCATGGATGCAGGGAGAAAGGAACTCTCATCCACTGTTGGTGGGAATGTCAACTGGTCCAATCCTGTTGGAAAACAATATGGACATTCCTCCAAAAACTTAATATTGAGCTCCCATTTGACCCAGCAATACTACTCTTGGGAATATACCCTGGAGACTGAAAATCTGACAGCAGAAATACTGCACTTCTATATTCATCACAGCACTATTCACAATAGCCAGGACCAGGAAACAAACTGAATGACAAAAACATAAGACTGGCTAAAGAAGCTATGGTACATCTAAACAATAGAATACTATGCAACTGTCAGAAATAAAATAAACGCATGAAATTTACCTACAAATGGATGGACATGGAGACTATCAAGCTGAGTGAAATTAGTCAGAAGGAAATGGACAGATAAAGAAAAACTGCAGATCCCGAGGAGGGCAGATGGGTTTTGGGTGTTGGCCCATCGCCTCTGGGGGTCCCAGAAGCAGCCAGATGAAACTCACCCATCACACTAGCCACCATTTTCTCTGTCTGGATGCTGGGAAACTGCCTCACGACCAGATCAACAGAGCAAAACCAGTTCGAGCCCAGGTAGGCGGCTCCCAGAAGCGGGAATCACTGGGAATTCGTCAGATGGAGTCAGGGTTCGGCCATTCCCTCTCCATTTTGTCATGCCTGGTGGCCCCGCCCAGGAGCTGCCCAGGGGCCAGAATGCAGAGTTTCACAAGCGGCTGGGGAGGCTGGAACTCAGCTCGCGCCGAGCCCAGCTGAATATGGGATCCCGAGGAGGGCAGATGGGTTTTGGGTGTTGGCCCATCGACTCTGGGGGGGGGTCCCGGAAGCAGCCAGATGAAGCTCACCCTTCACACTAGCCACCATTTTCGCTGTCTGGACGCTGGGAAACTGCCTCACGACCAAATCAACAGAGCAAAACCAGTTCGAGCCCAGGTTGCAGGCGCCATGCGGCCGCTGGGCCACTAAAATAGTGAAACAATAATGTCTTTTAATGCACTGTATTCCACGAAGAGCAGGAAAGTTTGGTGGGAAGGAGATATAAAGAGGAAATAAATGACATACAGAATCTGCCAAGTAGTTGAGGTACGGGAGGGGGAGGGAGGTGGGGACATTGGTGATGGGATATGGGTTTGGGTGGAGGGATGCGTGTTGGAACACTGTAGAACCAAAACTCTACATGAGCATCTTTCAATTGTATGTCTAAAATGGTGTAATAATATTTGGGGGAAAATAATAAAATTAAATTAAAAAAAAAAACTGCATTTATTAGTGGCATATAAATATATACCAGTGTTCTACTAATTGTGGGAAATGGTAACGCCAGACTAGAACTATGCATTGGATATACACAAAGGAATTTACATGATAATCCCTAAATGTCTGTAGGGCAAGCCACAATGTATAAGAGAAGAGAGAGAGAGAGAGAGAGAGAGAGAGAGAGAGAGAGGAGAGAGGAGAGACAGAGACAGAGAGTCAGAGAGACAGAGACAGAGTCAGAGAGACAGAGAGCAGAGAGACAAAGAGAGGGAAATAGGAAAAATGCTATAGTGGTAGGCTGGGGAGGTGGGAGGGAATTTGGGGACATTGGTAGTAGGAATAGGGCACTTGTGGAGGGACAGGTGCTGGAATAATGTATGACTGAAACCTAATCATGAAAATTTTTGTAATTGTATATCTCATTGTGGTATAATAAAAAAGTTAAACTTAAAGAAAAAAAAATAAATAAAATACTTTTAAAATTCCAACATAATTAATATAATCTCTTATTTGTCTACCATTACATTAAATGTGACTGATATAAATGTACCATATAAGAATTTAAATTTGAACTAGAGATAAAACAATTGAAATACAAATAGACAAAAGTTTAGGGTAAATCAGTATGATAAAATATTTTAAACATAATATGATGTATATACTCTGATAAGTGAAATAATTAAGACAGAAAAATACTACATGAGTTTACTTGTAAGTGTAATATGAAAAGTCACAGTAAATAAATAGACAAAAAAAATAGTTACACAGAATAGAAATGTTGGATATTAGAGGGAATGGTAGTGGGAAATCAGTAAAGAGTTTATGATCCTAGATAGAGACTAAATGTTTAGTTTTGATCATGACAAAGTGCATGCAAATGTCAATATCTAAAATATATAAAAAACAAATTAATCTTATTTAAATTTAATTCATTTTAACTTAAATTTAATCTTAATTAAAAACTTAAAGAAAAGCTAGAACATGTCAAAATTAATCTGAAATAATGTTGAAGTGACTAATTAATATCAGCTGCTATATTAATATCAGCTAAACTATATTTCAGCAAAAAATATTACAGTGTAGAAAGCTAATCAATTCATACTGTTGAATGAGTTAATCAAGATAATTTAAAATTTTCAATTATTATTCACAAAATAGATTGAAATTACATGAAATGTGGGAGCAGTGAGATAGTACAGAAGACAAGGTGTTTTTACTTTGTTCATAGACAAACTGGGTTCAATCTACACCCAGTCCTATCTGGCAGATAAATCCCCTAGTACTTCAAGCGCCACCAGGAGTGATCCCTGAGCACAGAGCTAGGAAAAACCTTGAGCATTGCCAGGTGTGGGTAAACATTTAAGTAAAAATTGCATATGAAAATGTTCATCACTAATCATCCAGGAGATGCAAATTAAAAACAAAAAATGATATCATCTCACACCATAGAGACTGGCACATATCCAAAAGAGCAAGAATAACAAGTGTTGGCATGGATGCAGGGAAAATGGGACTCTCATCCATTGTTGGTGGGAATGTCGACTGGTACAGCCTTTTTTGAAAAACAATATGGAAATCCCTCCAAAAAATAGAAATTGAGCTCCCATTTGACCCATCCATACCACTTCTGGGAATGTACCTTGGGAGACCAAAACACAGTAGAAACACCATTTACACTTCTATGTTCGAGCAGCACTATTCACTATAACCAAATTCTGGAAACAATCTTAGTGCCTGAGAACTGATGACTGGATAAAGAAACTTTGGTATATCTACACAATGGAATACTATGTAGCTGTTAGAAAAAATGAAGTTATGAAATTTGAAATTTGCTTATAAATGGATGGACATGCTGAGTGAAATTAGCCAGAGAGAAATGGTAAGATATAGAATGACTGCCTTCATTTGAGAGATATAAAAAAATAGTATGCTTCTAATATTCAAAGCCAGGCAAAATGAATCATGAGGACTTTTCTGTGGGAATCTATGGCAAGTATGTGGGAGTCAGGTTAGGTAAGGGACCAGTGTGCTAATAATTGTTGGGAATGATAATGCCAACCTAGAACTGAGCATTGAATGTAGGCCAGGGGATATATATATATATATATATATCACTTGATCACTTGAATCACTTGAATCCCGTTACTCATCGATTTGCTCGAGCGGGCGCCAGTAACATTTCCATTGGACCCTATCACGTGCCAATGTAGCCCAATGGCATCTGGTTGATTCAGGAATATGAAGAGCCTCAAACCGTTCCTTCAGGGTCTTAACAAGGAAGTCTGACCATCTTGTAGGTGGGCGGCCACGTGATCTTTTGACATCCCGTGGGATCCAGTCGGTAACGGCTCTAGTCCAGCAGTTGTCTCCAAATCGCATTACATGTCCAGCCCATCTGATTTTCCATGCCTTGGCAAACGAGACAGCGTCCCTGATTCTGGAATAGCGACGGAGGTCAGAACTCCGATTCCTTCTCTCACTTGAGTGAGACGTGATATTCCAAGCATAGCTCTTTCGATGCCTCTCTGGGAGACCCGAATAGCATTCTCATCCTGCTTTCGTAGGGCCCAGGTCTCTGAGGCGTATGTTAATGCAGGGAGAATGGTGGAGTCGAAGAGATGTGCCCGGAGCCGGAGGTTCTTTTGTCCTTTTAGCTATTTCTTCGATGCCTTTGAAGGCATTCCATGCCGCTCTCTTCCTCCTGCGCAGCTCAGGTTTTAGGTCGTTCATCATGTTGACTTCTCGACCTAGGTACACATAACTGCTGCATTCAGAGATGTTTGTTCCATTGAGAGTGAATGGGGCCTCTGGAACTAGTTCATTTCTCATGAACATAGTTTTCTTCAGATTCAGCTGTAGACCTACCTTTCCACATTCTCGGTCAAAGTCAGCCAGCATTTGTGCCGCTTGGCTAATGTTTGGTGTTATTTTTTGGAGGTATGTCCATATTTTCCAAAAAAAGGCTGTATATATTTATATATATATTTATATATAAAAAAAATATATATATATAAATATATATATAAATATATACAGCCTTTTTTGGAAAATATGGACATACCTCAAAAAAGTAGAAATTGAGCTCCCATTTGACTGTTCCATACCACTACTGGGAGTGGAGGCCATACCATTTCTTTTTTTAATTTTTAAAAAATTTTTATAAGTATTTTATTATGCCACCGTGAGATATAAAATTACAAAGATGTTCAGATGTTCATAAGATGTCCATATTTGGGTTTTGGCCATACAGTGTTCCAGCACCCATCCCTCCACCAGTGCCCATCTCCTACCAACAATGTACCCAGTTCCCTCCCCTCTCCCCCAGCCCACCTCCATGGCAGGTTCTTTATTTCTTTTCCTTTTCTCTATCTCTTTCTCTTTTCCTCCCTTCCAGATTGCGGATTACAGAACATATATTAAAGGGTTGTCATGTGTATCCTTTTGCCTGTATTTAATGTTCAGTTCTAGGTTGGTATTAGTTCTTTCAACAATTGTTAGCACACTGTTCCATTTTCTGTCTTACCTAGCCTCTGACTCCCACACATTTGTGATAATTTCCACCTTTGACAAAAACTCCTGATACATGTTTCACTTGACCTTGGATATTGGTATCATAATATATGTATAGATATCATATATATATATGATATATGATAGCCCCTAAATGTATGTATTGCAAGTTACAATGTGTAAGAGAGAGAAAGAAAGAGAAAGAGAGGGAGAGAAGAGGCAAAGTGCTTGCCACAGAGGTAGGCTGGGAAAGGAGGGAATCAGGGGACATTGGTGGTGGTAAATGGGCACTAGTGTAAGGATGGATGCTGGAACACTGCATGACTGAAACCTAATCATACGCAGTTTTGTAACTGTATTTCTCATGGTGGTATAATAAAATTTTTTTTAATTTGTTATAGGGGCGGTATAAGCAACAGCAAAAGAGAAAGGCCACTTCTCACCCCTCTTGTGCCCAGATAAGTGCCAAGGCAAGAGGGGACATCTACATTCCTCAAAAGTGTGGAAACAGGAAACAGGGCTCAAACTGTGACCTCAGGATCTGTGCCAATGCATGGCCCCACAATGCAAGTTAGAACCATGGCAGGGGCCATGGCTACCCTGGCTGCAGTCACTCAAGTGACCAAAGTTAATGTTCCCTTCCATATTTCACTGAACCAACCTCTTGGTCTCTTATGGCAGACTCTCACAAGGGCAGCCTAGCTACCCAACCAAATACGGCCAATGGTCCACTGGCATATTCCAATCAACATATGCCCCGAACTCACAATTATAACAGTGAACAAAAGAATCAATACAATCCCTATCGAAAAGTAAAAGCATGTTCTGGCCAAAGAACATGTCTCCTGAATCAGTGATATATAACCCACACAATTCACACAGGAGCACTAAAGAAGAAGCTAATATCCTTGAAGGAGAGAGAGGAGACAACCATCTGCTGAGCTTCCTTAGAATGGGACTTGAACAGTCATAGATTGAATTTGGGGCAAATGCTCCAGCCCTGCAATCTATTCACCTAGCCTCTAAAACTGTTTACTTAGGAATAACTCAGGAAAGAGAATGAAAACCAGTCACAGATAATTTGAAAATATTTGCAAGTAATATAGGTGATGAATAATAAAAACAATTCACACCCAGAGTACACAAGTCCCCTTTAAACACAATAAATATATGCACAACCATTTGTTAATGAGCAAATTATCACACAAGTTTTTCCCCAAGTGTCTCTTCCCAAATATGTGTAGGGATTGAAAATAAGCACATAAAAAACCCTCATTATTGGTACCAGAGCAATCGTATAGTACGGTGTACTTACAGTGTAAATGTATGTTACATTTCCTTGCATGTGCCTTCCTGGGATCGATTCCCAGTATCCCATAAGATCCCCCAAGCACACCCAGGAGTGATTCCTGATTGCAAAGTAAGGAGTTACTTTGAGCCTCACCAGATGTGACCCAAGAAGCAACAACAATAACAACAACAACAACAAAAACCAAAGAGGCAAAAATACCACAAATATGTGACAATAAAATAATATGCACCAGGAAACAATATGCTAACAGAAAAATAGGAAGAGAAAATTTAAAAATATCTCAAAATAAATGAAAATACAACTTTCCAAATTGTAAGGTATACAACAAAAAGTAATTCTAAAAGTAAGTTAGAGTGATAAATGCCTTAGAAAATATTAAAGTAAAATGCTGACAGCACAACTCAAGTAACTGGAAAAAAGAATAAATAAAATTCAAAATTAGTAGAAAACTAGGAAAACAAAGGTCAGAGCAGAAGTGAAATATATTAGAAAGGCAATATAAAATATTTAAATGTAATAAACTATTCTTTTAAAAGAAATAGTTTTAGCTTAACTGAGAATAAAAGTGTGGAACTCAAAATCAGAAATGAAAGATTTGTTTCTCTTGACACTTAAATGACATCCCGTTATTCATCGATTTGCTAGAGCAGGCGCCAGTAATATTTCCATTTGACCCTATCACGTGCCAGTGTAGCCCAATGGCATCTGGTTGCTTCAGGGAATACAAAGAGCCTCAAACCGTTCGCTCAGGGTCTTGACGAAGAAGTCTGACCATCTTGTAGGTGGGCGGCCCTGTGATCTTTTGACATCTGTGGGATCCAGTCGGTAAGGGCTGTAGTCCAGCGGTTGTCTCCAAATCACATTACATGTCCAGCCCATCTGATTTTTGATGCCTTGGCAAACGAGACAGTGTCCCTGACTCTGGAACAGCGATGTTTCTCTTACTAAAGAGAAACATAGGGTCATAAAATACTATAAACAATTACACTTTGAAAAATGACAAAACTCTTATAAACATGCAACCTACCAAGGATGAATCATGAAAATCTGAACAGACTTATTACTAGTCAGAAAATTGAAGCATTAACTAAATATATTCAATGAAACCCAGTTTAGCATAAATTTGCCCTACCAAACATTTAAAAATGAAATAACAAGCTCATTCCTCAAATAGAGGGGCCAGGGCCAGAGCATAGCACTAATATAGTAGGTAGGACATGGCCGACCCAGGTTTGATCCCAGTTCCTAAGTGGTCCCTGGCACCACCAGGAGTGATCGCTGACAGCAAATCTAGAAGCAAGTACTGAGCACAGTTGGGTGTTGCCTCCAAACAAACAAAAGTAACAACAACCAAAAAATAGAGGAGGAAGGAAAGCCTCTAAATTCATCTGAGAAAGACATCATTACCTTGATACCACAAACAGAAAATTAAATGACTATATTCCCAAATAACAGAGATTTAAAATTTACCAATAAAAAATTCTCATTGAAGTAGCAAAACAAATATCAAATGTCATATTCTATATGATGGGATTTGTCCCAGGGTAAAGTAGTAGGCCTTGAAAGCATTATGTAATATGAAATAATTCAGAGAAAGAGAAATGTCATATGCCCTTGTTTAAGTCTAATGTGTATAAAATAAATTAAAAAAGCAGGTTCATAGTTACAGAGAATAGATACATGGTTCCTAGTATTGGAGATTAGATAAACAGGCATAAAGGTGGTTAAATGGTACAAACTTTTAGTTATTGAACATATGTGATACTACTACAATTTACTTTATAGGCAACCATGATTAATACTACTGCAATGTATATTTTTTCATATAGAGTAGGACTTGAAAGTTCTCTGAAGGAAAATAAAGTATTCATAGAAGATGTTTATGAGAATGTAGTTATCATTTCACAATGTATACACCTATCAAATAATTGTTGTACAATGAAATTAATATAATATCCCATGTCAATTTCCCTAAGAAAACTAATGGCACAGCTATTTTGGAATTTCTTAATTTTTTTTTGAAACATACATCGACTGTATCATGTATTTTATCACTCAGGATAAAATACCTGGCCATAGAAAATATAGTACATGAATGTTCATAGCACTTTTGTTTCTAATACCGTAACACCTGAAATAAAATAAAATTTGCATCAACAAATTTGTTACATATCAATACAGTGACAAACTATTCAGCAACACAAAAGGAAAAAATTATTTATATGTGTCACATTTAAATAGATAGAACTCTTAATATTTAATCTGAGTGAATAAAGACAGAAATAATTTGACGTTGCAGTATATGAAAATGCAAAAAAATAACTGAGCAGGAGGTTGTAGCCTTAGGATACGTGGAGAAACACATGGTTGCAATGACCAACAGGAAACTTGATAGAGACGGATATTGACTGTCACAGTGGCTCCATGAATTTCTCTGTATCAAGGTAATTTTTTTCTTCTTAAATGTGCTTATCTATCTCTTGTGAAGCTATGGACTGTGAACAATCTACTCATTTATCCACTTTTAAATCACTTAAGTTATCATATTATTTATAGTTTCATACGATATTTTTTGCTTTGAGAGGGCACACACTTCCATTTGAGTGTGTTGTAGAGTCAACAAATGTCTCTCTTTAAATGAGTTAAAAGCCTCATGAGTCTCAGGAACTAAGTGTTTTGATGTTCACAACTTCATAATGAAGTAAAATGTCTTTGTTTGTCTTTTAAATTCAGAAGAACTGCTTGTTCACTTGAATTTCATAATAATTTCTTGGCACTGACTGTGTACCTGACATAATGTCAGCTCCATTATCACACTACAGTTCTTTTAAAAAATAACTATAAACTAAAAGGGCTGTAACTCCACATGTGTTCAACAATATTATACTTTAGTTTTTGTCTAATACCACTGTCTTCTCAATGCTGACCTTTGAATACTTCATGTTTCCTTTGAAGCATTGAATGTAGGGGAACTCGTAAGAGGCCACATGGTTTGCACACAAGATGAGAAATCAACTCTCCATGGTTCATTTCTCATAGTTACATTTTGGTCTAATTTCCCTAGCTACAAAGAAAGAAGAAAGTATTTTGTGAACACAGGCGTTGAAGATCTAATGACTAGACTTAATGGGTTCATTTTATTTGCTACCTAGATTTACCTAGTTCTAAATTCATTGAAATTGGGGTGGAGGGTTGGGTGATGAAAGACTGCCAGTTGACATAAATCTATATACTGAAACCAACCAGTTTTTGACCATTGTCATGACTACAGAATCCCTTATGTTAAAATTTGAAATAATTCTCATGGTGGTATAATAAAATATTTTTTTTAAATTTGAAATATTTTGTCAGAGTGGAAAAGTGAATGAAAATGACCTTAGGTGAAATTTAACTCACTTATGTTTAAAATCACTAGTAGATAGCGCAATAGGCCAGAGAACTGCTTTGCATGTACCCACCCCTCCCACCACCACCACCAGAAGGCTCCCTGAGCACCCTCAGGAGTAACACTTAAGCACAGAGCTGGAGGTAAACATTGAGCACTTCAGTGATGAGCCAGATACCTGCTGCCCCCAACCACATACAACCAAATAAAAGTCACTGGAAAAGAAGAGAATAAAATGTGAAATGACCAACTCAATAATGCAGTTTCACTTCTAAAATGTATAAATCCACAAAACAAGTACACTATTCTTAAGCTTCTGTGATTGCCACTGACACAGATATTTAATAAAAATTTCTTACTCATTTGAGAAATTATTATATAGACTTTTATGAAAAACTTTCCTTTTATTTTTTAAGTATTTTATTATACCACCGTGAGATATACAAATAAAAAGATAAACAATTAAAAAAGTTCATTTTTGGGTTTTGGTCATACAGTGTTCCAGCACCCGTCCCTCCACCAGTGCCCATCTCCCACCACCAACGTCCCCGGTTCCCTCCCCTTCCCCAGCCCACCTCCATGGCAGGTTCTTTATTTCTTTCCCTTTCTCTCTCTTTCTCTTTTCCTTCCCTTCCAGACTATGGATTACAGAACATACATTAAAAGGTTGTCATGTGTATCCTCTTGCCTCTATTTAATGCTCAGTTCTAGGTTGGCATTAGTACCCTCGACAATTATTAGCACACTGTTCCATTTTCTGTCTTACCTAACCTCCTGACTCCCACACGTTTGTGATAATTTCCACCTTTGACAAGACCTCCTGATATATGTTTCACTTGACCTTGGATATTGGTATCATAATATGTACATATATATTTATGCCATGCAAATGAATGCAGTCATTCTGTATCTGTCTCTCTCCTTCTGGCTAATTTTGCTCCAACATAGTCTTCTCCATGTCCATCCAGTTATAGGCAAATTTTATAACTTCATTTTTCCTAACAGCTGCATAGTATTCCATTGTGTAGATGTACCAAAGCTTCTTTATCCAGTCATTGATTTTCGGGCACTCTGGTTGCTTTCCTTTTTAGACATTACTAATTAAGCATAAGCGTTTTCCCTGTTGAACTCACATATAACTTGAGAATATCTTTTACCAATTCATACGTAGTTAGACTGCATGACTTACTGAATGCTTTCTATACACTGGTGAAGGGGGTGGTAGTGAATGTGCATAGGAAACCATTATTGACAGTACTGTGAATCACAGAACTTTGTCAATTAAAAAAAATCATTTTTAGGGGCTGAAGTTATAATTCAGGAGATAGGAGGGCTTGCCTCTTACGTGACCAATCTGGATTCAGCCCTCAGCATCCCATGAGGTCTCCAGCCCACCCGAAGAGATTCCTAGGTGTAAACCCAGGAGTAAACCTGACTCTATGAAGTAGGACTCAAAAACCAAAATAAGTTTCTTATAATTTTTTGTAAATATGGCAATTTTTTATACCACCTACAGAATTTTATTTTATTTTATTTTATTTTTTTATTTTCCTTTTTGGGTCACATCCGGCAATGCTCAGGGGCTACTCCTGGCTCTGCACTCAGGAATTACTCCTGGCGGTGCTCGGGGGACCATATGGGATGCCAGGGATCGAACCCAGGCCGGCAGAGGCCGGCTGCGTGCAAGGCAAACGCCCTACC
The DNA here is from genome assembly GCA_021461705.1 of Cryptotis parvus. NCBI lineage: Eukaryota > Metazoa > Chordata > Mammalia > Eulipotyphla > Soricidae > Cryptotis > Cryptotis parvus. Next base: position 68,891 of record JAJIBD010005917.1, on the reverse strand, counting down.
CGCTGGTCTATCGCTCCAGCCCCCAGAATTTTATTTTAAAAGTTCACTAATAACCTAGAGAATCTTTTGGAAAACATAGGCAAATCTCTCAATATTGATCTCAGAGGTATCATCAATATAGTTTGACTTTGATGGGAAATCACATCAAAAACTTAAAAAAATGGAACTGTTGGGGTTCCACAGGGTACCAGACAAACGATGGGGCTCAGGACCACAGATTAGCTGGTAATCAGTGGCCATGCACAGTCTGCCAGACCAGCCACGAGTGAATAGGCCTGAGGCAGGGAAACCATGAAGATCAAAAGAAAGAAACGTGAGCAGGAAAAGCAACGGGATCAGGCGACTAAAGCCTTGTTGACCGAGAGCCAAAGACGGCACTACTTGATCCTTACATGTAATAGCTTATTTATTTTGATACACCAATGTGAAGCATGCATAATCAATGCCCTTATTTTATAATCCGGAAAATTATTTTTTTAAAGTCTACTGTGGCAGTTTAAAACCAGTCTTCTATTTCCTATATTTCTCTAGTTTGCCTTCTTCGGAGTTTGTCACAACACAAATTCCATGGTTAGAACATTTCACAGTGATAAGTATTCTCTTATATATAAGCACTCAATAAATTTTGATATACTAAGTAATTGCTATCTCTAAAGTCATTATTACTGTAGTCCTTTAGATATGCTTTGACAATATTTTCTTTTTATGTTTGATTACTTTGATAATCTCTAGAATATTAATTTTAGGCACAATCATATTTGGTTCCTATTTAGAATTATATTTTAGTTCTTTACTGAGGGCTTATTCTAGTTTTACCCATTTATGTGGACCCCACAAGCAAGGATTCAAATACAGGCAATCCTTAATTGTTGTTACTGTGAGGATACTTTGCATAAGCTGACTTTTTTCCATGCAAAAGAAGCAGCCTAAAAGAGAGCGGTCAATTGCCAAACTGGGAGAGTCTTGACTGACTGAAGAACAGATACAGATACTCTGGAGCATAATTAGTAGAGGTTTGCAGTGACCTAGGTGGCTATTTAACTAAAAAAGGGAAACATAAAAGAAACAAGAATTGGATTATTTTGTGGGGATTTCATGGTGAGTCACTGAACAGAACTTAGTGACACAGAAAGGAACAAATTGGTAAGCCAGTGTTTGTAGCAAAGTATATATAATTAGAGTCAACACAGCTAGATACCAGTGAAACCAGTGAAATGTTCTTATTTCTTATGGGTTAACAGAATGAACCAGTATCAAGCTTGCCTGAATTATAAATAGTATAAATGAGACCAATAGACAGAAGGCACATAAGTCTTGTTTATCCGTAATATTTCTACAAATAAGAGGCTATTTTGGGAGGTATTAGTCTTACAAAGTTCCTGACACTAAATTTGATAACCATGACTTTTGAAACCATTCTATTTCTCCCAAACACCCACTCAAATCCAGGAATGAAAGCACAGGGCAGCTTTAAGGAACAGAAATAATAGGGCACTGACATCAGTAGCATATAAGAAAAGAACCAGAACAGGAAAGAAATAAAGATATTCCCACAAAGCAGCTGGAAGAAGCTAGAAAATGAATCAAGCATAACATGTCTAAAGGAACTGTGAGTTGATGCTGTTGATGCTAACGGCACTGAAGACGCTGCAGCCTCACCATGGTTTCTCAAGCTGGTATACCTTCTCCCCAAAGCACAGACAGGGTAGTAGCTGCTGTTCTTTAGGAATACTCTCGCTCAGTTCTAAGAAAAGACTCCATGCATATATTGAGAACAAAGAAAGTAACCAAGGTAGGATACAATTGTTAAGAGGAAGAAAGTAATTAAAAGAAAAACACTGGGAGGTATAACAGGACAGAGAAAGAAAAGTGCTATTCCAATGACATTGGACTTTGTGCCCATGGATGTAGTAGCTCCCATATGTGTTCTGCTAGCTGGAGCATGGATTCTGATTGACTGAAAACCAAATTGAGAATATTGCCTGCCCATTGTCAAGCTTCCTCAGTTTCTTTCTTTCCATGTCAGCAGCCTCCTGATTCAACTACTTTGTAGAAATGGTCCAAATCCCTTCCATTCAGGTCTATTATTTAAAAAGATTCCATGATCCAATACTATTTTCATTTCCCACACCCCAATCCCAGGCTATGGACTGAATTTATGTATCTCATTGTTTCATGTTAAATGAAATATTAAATTCCTAGCCTCCAATGTGGTGGCATTTGGGAAGAGACTATGGGTACCTAAATTTAGATAGAACCGTGAGACTGAACTATCCATGATTGGATTATTTTCTTCCAGTATTCCTCCTCTCCTTGCCTCTCCTCTGTTGGCTAAGACCCTCCACTTCTTCCATTCTTTCTTCTCTGCTATTCTTCTGCACCCACATACATATTCCTGCAAACACAGGGAAAAAAAGTCAAGTGAGGACATGGTGAAAAGGGAATAAATGCAATTTAAGAGGAGACTCTCACCCTCTGGCATTTTTGCAAATGCCCTCTGGCAATTTGAACTTATGTCCAGAACTGTAAGATATTTCTGTTGTTATTGCCACTAAGTCAGTGGTATTTTGTAACCTGAGCTAAGACATCACGTCCGTTCCATGTTGTCGAAAATTGTTCTAAAACAGAGGAATCGTATGAACTACCAAATTTCATTTCATTTATGAAGTCAAAGACCCGAGTTCTCCACTGGTGGTAGAAAATGTACAGCGGTTAAGGGAAGGGTGTCAGAACATTATATGACTGAAACCCAATCATGAACAACTTTGTAACTGTGTATCTCACCAAGATTCAACTAAAAAAAAAACACAATCACGCCAGTTCTGCCAAGAGTAAATCATGTAGATTTATCCAAGGAACCTATAAAATGAGTAATTCGGCTCTTTGTAAGAGAAATCCTGGTCTTTCATCCAACAGTGTATGAATATTCTTCAAAGGCGATATATTTACCATATGAAACACTTGGCTAAAGCTCTGTCCAAGGTGTCTTAAGAAGGGGAGTTTTCTAATGCTCTTTTTTTTGTATGCTATGACATATACCACTATCATCACAAAAGAAAAACAAAGGTTAGCAAATTGACCCTCTGCTTCTGCAGCTGCTGACCTCTAGTTATGAATATTTAAACATATGTAAGCTGGGTCTAGATACTTGGACAAATGCCAACCAATGGTAATCAATACATCCTTCCCTGAGGACTTAGTGGTTGATGGCAACTACTTGCTATGCTCTGTCAAGTGTTCAGTTCGCTGATCTCCTCCTGGCAGTGCTTTCTGTGAAGAGCTGAGTCCTTTAGGATGTATTGCCAGTGATTGAGTATGGCCTATAGTATGGTGAGGATAAAACAAATGCTTTCTTAGGGATTTCCTTGGCCAAACAAACACATTTCTTCAAATACTGAAAGACAAGCATTTCTATGTAGCTCCTGTCTCCTCAGGCCTCATGTATATGCACAACTCACAGTTTGGCTTATCATGAAAATTATCCCCAGGTACTTTAAAAACTGGTTCTCACTATTCTGGGACCTCTGCACTCTGCTGTTTCCATTCCTATCTAAAAGATAAAAGGCATATAATAGAAATATTGTACTCAAAGAGAGGGGACGCTTCCCTCTAGCTGTAGGTAAAAAAGGAGGCAATTTAAATGACAATTCTTTTAACTTCTCCTCACCTTTACCCAGGAAACTTTGTCCTTGCTTCGTTTTCAATTTTAACAGTATGAAACTAATGGAAAAGGAGCTCTGAAATAAATGACAAATGTGAGACAGATGAAGGGAGCCTTTAAAAGGACTAAAAATAGCTCTAGTGATCCTTACTGCATTCCTAGGAAACAAAACCTACTTAGGGTATGTTAGGACATCCGCTCCCTTGACACAGACTCTCCAAAGCAGGAAATATAAGTATAGAAAGTTTATTGGAACTCAGCACTGAGGACCCTCAAGCCAAACGGTCTCAGAGAGCCCAGCACTGGGATGCACAAGTTAAGCAGAGTGACTTGGAGCCAGCAGGAAAGAGTCCAAGCATTAGACACTCAACTGAGTGCTGAGGGTTCACAAGCCTTAGAGACCTGGAACCCTGAAACACCAGAGCCTTTGCTCTTTATATACTCTGAGGGCCTGCTCTTTTTAAAAATATTTTTATTATACCACAGTGAAACATACAGTTACAAAGGTGTTCATAATTGGTTAATTGGGTATTGGTAATACAGTATTCCAGAACCCATCCCTCCACCAGTGCTCCATCACCACCACCAGTATACTCATACCCCTCCTGCTCACCCCCATGCTGTCTCAATAGCAGGTACCCCTTTTCCTTTCTCTGTCTCTCTCTCTCTCTGTCTCTGCATCTCTCTCCCCCCTTATTTTACACATTGCGGTTAGCCCTGCAGACATTTAGGGTTTATCATGTAAGTCTCTTTGTGTATATTCAATGGTGAGTTCTAGTCTGACATTACCATTGCTGAGGGCCTGTTCTTATCTAAGTCAAAGCAAAAGTACAGGAGCAAATTGGGCAGTAAGTAGTTAGCAAGTCTTGTTCTCTGTCATAAAACAAAAACAAGGTCAAACTTGACTTCATACATTTCCTTGAATCATCGTGTTATCTGTGCATTTTACATTAATAGGGGCTGGCATATTTCTCTTAGCAGGCTGCGAACTCATGATGCTGAGGCACTGCATGGAATCTAGTGCTTCAAGATGGAGTCACAGTGGTTCTGCCCAACCTGTCAAGTCCAGCTTATTCATGACAAGAATAGGACAACTGCTTCATAAAAAGACAGTATGAAAGTACCAGGACTCAGGCAAAATGTTCAAAGTTTCACCATATAACAAAAATCTTGGTTGGATCTCTGAGAGAGTTTCTATGTAAAATGCATAAAGTCATTGTTAAATTTAGTTGCAGAAAAGAAAGGCAAATTCTACCCATAAAAATATGTTCTTACTAATTTTTGAAGTTGGGTTTTTGGAATTCAGTATTAATTACTGAACTACCATCAATCAGGCTGACTTAGTTGTGTTTCTCATTTGGGAGTGATTTTGTTCCCCCAAGGTACATTATTTACCTGTTCCTGAAGTTTATTCACCCTCTACTGTTTGTCCATAACCTGAGAATCCACTAAGCACACGGTGGTAATTCATCCTGCTGTAAGAAAAGTTCCTGTTGAGTAGGAAAATAAATGTACTATGACATTCTTTTTGAGAATGTCATATTGAGACGTTACTATCCGTATTGAGATGTTAGTGGTGCCTGCTTGAATAAATCTAGCTCGAGTAAATCTTCCCATAGATCGAGATGATCTACAGGAAGTCAAGTGATCATTGATCAAGTGATGATGTTCTTATATTGGGAGTTATTACTGTTATTATAAACGTCCAGAATGGAAGAGGAACCAGAGTGCGAGAAGGTAGCCACAATACAGCAGTTTCTCATAGACTTGCCATGATGTTATCCAAGGGAATATGGCCTGGGACATATTTTTTAACCCTCTAAAAACTTTCATTTTAAATCAAGAGACTAGATAAATTGTCCAGTTCGGCAGTTTAGCTGCTTGTAAGGCAAGCACGATCCCACTGTCTAGCACTTTGGTCCTGCTTTGACTAGATTACTGTATCTTTTGGTGGTGCTGCTGGGGTCCACACTGGGTTGGTCTCATGAGCATAAAATGCCTTACTATGCCCTATACTCTCTGGGGCCCCATGAATAATACTTTAGGTATTTATTCCCTTTCTTCTGCATTTCACACTTTATCATGGCTCTCTACTTCCCTTTTATTTTCTCTCCTGAGAGTCCAGCCAAATCTTCCACCTTCTTCCCTAAAGCTCAGCCCCATTGAGTCTCTCCTGGCCAGGTCTCAGGTCTCAGGCCCAAGTGCCTCTTGGGAGGTGCGGAAACAGTTCTTCTGGCTCTGCCCATGGACATTTCTGCCAAGCACCCAGTGCTGAGGACCAGGGGTGTCCTTGCCAGTCGGAGGTCAGAGAGGTAAGGTCTGTCCTCCTCCTATATAGCGTGGACACCAAAGGTCCTGCCAGCCTCACTAAAGCAATGACTCAAGTCAGTCCCAACTTACCACCTTGGAATCCAGAAAAGAATTTGTCTTTTGTCACAGAGAAGTTTTTCAGAAGACATTGGCAAAGAATAGATTAATAGAAGCTCAGACACTTTGGAGAATAAAAAACACATTATAAAAGAGAAAAAAGAAACCAATTTTTTTATACAAAATAGGGGTGAAGGCAACTCCAGAAATACTCTGAACTTCTTTTTGAAAGTTGATTATAGAGGCTCTTTTCTAAGCTAAAGCACCATCCTTAGCTTGGGCTCTGTTTAGGCTAGAGTCCTTGCTAGAGCATTGTCAAGACAAAGAGGTTTGGGGTTTTATTATTACTCTGGTTTTTGAGTCACACCTGGCTATGTTCAGGGCTTCTGGCAAGGCTTGATAGACTCTTATGTAGTGCCAGGGATCAAGCCCATGTTACAAGCGAGTAAGACAAACACCCTACATACTACTGTCTCTCCAGCCCAGGCCAGAAAGAACTCTGTGGTTCAGAGCAGAGATGGTCCATCCATTCTCAGTATTATCAAGAACTTTGTTAGGCCTGTGATTTATCTCCAAGAATCTTTAGTCTTACTTTTGAGCTGCCTCACATCTCCCAGAGCTGATAGGTGGCAAAGTAACTACATTTTAGGCTCTATCTTTTCTCTCCAAATGTTTCTGGTTTTATGGCTTCCTGAAATTTATTGCCAAGGGTTGTTCATCTGACTGCCTACTTTGCTATAAACATGGAGGTATAAATTATAGGACATTCACATCACCCAAAAGATAGGTGGGAGGCTTCTTTAAGTAGGGGACTTAAAGGCAGTTAGATTTATGCACAGAAAGAGTCAGACTGAAAGAAGTGCTCAAAGAAGCAGTTCAAGTGAAACAGCACTAGTGCTTCCTTCAAAATATTTAGATTCAAGGAAATAAAAGCATACTATATAAGAGGAAGTGCTCCTTCTGATTCTGGAAACCAATGCTAAAGCATCCTTTAAAGGTTTTTAAAAATGTGACTATATGAAAAAACATGTATCACTTGTCTTCCCGTTGTTCATCAATTTGTTCAACTGGGCACCAGTAACGTCTCCATACATCCTGTCACATGCTAGTGTAGCCCAAGGGCATTTGCTCACTCCAGAAACACGAAGAGCCTCAAACCATTCCTTCAGGTCATGGGAATGAGGTCTATAATTGTTACTGGTTTTTGGCATATCAAATATGACACGGGTAGCTTGCCAGGCTCTGCCGTGGTGTGGGTGGTATGCACTCAGTAGTAGGCTCTCAACTCGTGCATTTACTGATGATCCAAAACAGAGAGAGAGATCAGCTTTTCACTTGGTTGAAGCTCTGATGAGCTGCAGAGTCTGGATGTTGAAAATGGTGGCCCTCATGGTATGGGGGGTTCATCTGGCTTCTTGCTAGGCTCTACTGGGATGATGGGCCAGAGCTAGAACCTGCCTAGAAGTGTATACAGTGTATAAATGTGAAAGATCCTGGGAAGGACCTGGTCCTAACATCCATTATTGTCTAAGACTGTAATGGACACCGGCACAGCTGTGGCTCTGGAGTGCCTCTCTTCTGGTGTTGCTGGCTGTGGTGGTTGGGAGCTTGCAGCAATGCACCGACATAGAGGTTGAGCAATGGGAGGTGGAGGCCCAAATCCCTGCTCCAAGCCCTGCCAGTGTGGCCCTCCCCTGCATGTGTGAGTGAACCCTAGGAGCTATGTTGGACTTGGCCAGGGGCTTCTATTATCTGCATGTACACACATGCATAAAATTGCAAGAAGAAAAATTTCTATCACTCAGAAAATGATGTCATACTCAAAACCTAAAAATTCAAATCAGACCATATGGTACCATGTTCTAAGACATGGAAACTTCTGGGGAGGAACTAAGTAGATAGAGTCAGAAATCACTTCACTTAAAAGGTAGCAAAATGGAAAGTGATGTTTATACCCATAATTTGTGAAAATTCCAAGTTACCGTAGACAGTAATAATCTCATAAGCAAATCAATGTGCTAAAAACTTATAAAGTGAAACATTTGTGCCTTTCACTTAAAAAAGTAAAACTTAAAAAGGGAAACATTTCTATCAAAAGCAGTTTCAAAGAAATAATAAATTGGTAAATGGGGATAAATCCCAAAGGTAGCAAGAGAGGAAAAAGGCCAGTATATATCTATAACACTCGACCTAAACATAAGTAGTCAGAAAACTTAGCCTGTCATAGGAAAATGTTTCCTAGCCCTACAAAGCTTAAACAACTCTCATATCCCATTAATCCCTTGAGCAAACATTTTCCTGCACACACAACACCCAGAATTTCAACACGGATCAATACTGATGATTTTCCCTAACCAAAAACAGCTTTTCCACCCTGCAGGTCTCCCCACATGAAGTTCAGAAAACTGATATACTTATGTTTACATAATTACTGAGTTACAAATACTCGGCCTCACAGGGTAAAAACTGTAAGGCCTAAATGCAATTAGAATCAGGTAAATGGACCAACTGACAGATAAAATCCAACTTCACTATACACATATTAAACTACATGATAAAAGTCACTCTCGATTGTGCCATGACAGCTAACAGCTGTCGTGCAACAAGGTGACCCAATTCCTCTGTGAATTTCCATACATATGCCATTCTTGATTAACTTACACTATTTGTACACCTGTGTATTTTAGACATTTGTGTAGAAATGGTGCTATTCCCTCAAGAGCAAGATCCCCAGACTTCCAAATTTATTTTCCATGCTTCCCGTTTCAGAACAAGAGAAAATTCACAGCACCCTCCTAGAAATCTACCTCATTTAGGTGAACAATCAGAAGGTGCTCTTCGATTGCACTGAGATGACATCTGTCTCTTATCCTTCCAGCTTCTTAGGGTGGGAAAGACTGGAGACATATCACAGCCAGTAGGATGCTGGCCTTGCGTGCCAGGGATGACCAAGCTTTGGTCTCTGGAATCCCATATCGCCTGTGCACTGTCAGGATTAATTGCTGAGCGCATGTCCAGGAGTATTCCCTGAGGCCAGATGTACCTCCCTGCCCACCCACTCCCCCTCCTCCCAAAAAATCATAGGTTTGGGAAAGAGGGTCCTAAGGGAACTACCAACCTCTTTGGAAAAGTGGTCTGATACGGCTTGCAGTCTGAAACTCATTCTAACAACTGAATTACTAAGAAACAATGCTATTCTCTACAGATTGTGCCTGCACTCTCATTTTGAAATGTGTACTTTTATTACTGAGCAGTTTCTGTACTTTATTTTCCTAATTTACTTATTTTTATTTTTCTCCCGGAAAGGTAAACTAACTCAACCCAGAAAGATAGTATAGAAAGGCATCTATACCAATCTGCTTGGAGCACCAGTGTACAGGCCTTTGAGCATGTGCCCTAAAAACCATCCATCATAGTTCCAAGGTCCCATAGGACCAGGATTGCTCTGGTGGCCTCAGAATTGCACACTCTGAGCAGCACTGCAGCCTGGGGCTCCAGTGTTGAACCACTAACCCAGGTATCTCTGCAAGTGGCTTTGGGGGACCCCTGAGAGCTACTGATTTACACCCCCACACACAAAGAAGTGCCTCAGCTCCCCCAGGTATGGCTAACCAGACTTTTCTTTCAAATAGAGAATATGGGAAACCCATGTTTGATGCCAGTTGTCATCAAACAGCTGTTTGATGCCAGCTTGCCAACCCCACCCCTAGAATATCCAAGTGTAGCACTTCCAAAAACAGCACCACACTGAAACAAAGCCCCTGTTCTGAGCATTTAGAAATGGATTTTATTGCTCTTCTACAACTGCACAGTATTAATGAAATGATCTTAACTTTCCTAATTATTTTCCATTCTTGGGCCCACCCACCTGTGATCAGGGCTTACACCTGGCTCTGTACTGAGGAATCACTTCAGCAGGGCTCAAGGGACAATATATGGTGTCAGCTATCAAACGCCGGATCAACAGGCCAGAGCCTTACTCCCTGCACTATCTACCTTGACCTAATATACTTATCTTTTCTACTCCGATTGATAACACTCAAACATTAGATGTGGGATAAATATGTGAGTTCTTTTTATTCTAATATGCTCTACAAGTCTACTAAGGACCTTACAGTTCATGAGCCAGAGAGATAGACAGTAGAGATTATAAGGCACTTGCCTCGTACCTAGGCCAACCCAGGGTCAATCCCCAGCAAGGCACATGGACCCCCAAAGCCTGCCAGGAGTGATCACTGAGTACAGAGCTAAGAGTATGCCTTGAGCGAAGCTGGGTGTGCCCTAAAAAAAAAGCAAAACAAAAAAGTTTTAACACAGTAAATAAAAAATGTTTGTTTCATATTAGGGAAATAGTTGAAGTATCAAAATGTGTTGATTCAGAAAAGTAGGGGGAATGTTTTATTATTTATTAAAAAACTAGAAAGTGATATAACACTTATTTCTAAATAAAGCTAAAAACAACATTCTAGGGTCAATAAAATTAGCTCCATGCCTTGTATTCAAATGCTTTTTACCCCATGACCCTACTTCTAACCCTGGGTGCCACCAGGTGTAGCCATGGTCTTGAACATTGCCAGGTCCGAGCAGTGCGGCACTATTGGCCTCAACAATCAGGCTCTCCCAGCCAGATGACTATGCTAGGAATGGCCTGGAGCTTTGAGCAACAACGGGGAGGTCTCCACACTTTCCAACACCAAAAGTAAAATAAACGAATCAACTGATTTGGGGGTGCATATGTTTATTTCTGCTGCTTGAGGTGTTGCAGGTGTGACTGTGATGCCCAGCTGCATCGGCAGGCAGCAGACAAGAGACAGGCTTGTCTATACCCAGAGCTCTGCCTTGTGGGCCCTGGATGGTTGATGGTCTGACATAGATAAAGACTGGGCCCCCTGGGAGGAACCCAGAGCCATGGCAGAGTCTGGCAAGCTACCCGTGGTGCATTCGATATGCCAAAAACAGTAGAAATAATGGGCCTCATTCCCAACGAATGGAGACGTTACTGGCTCCCACTCGAGCAAATCAATGATCAATGGGAATACAAGTGATACAAGAGACAACTGAGTGATGTTTATTCATTAAGGAGATTAGGAAACTTCAGCTTAGATGTCACTTAATAGGGTCACCTAAAAAAAGCCAGAACAATCCTGGCATATGCCCGTAGTCCATGTGACCTTGAGAAAGCAATCTGAGAAGTAGGAAGGAATTAGTCTAGTGCTTGGAGAATTTACAGTCTCCACTAGATTATAAATGTTATAAAATTCTGCAGTGGAAATATAGATTCCAGTGGATTTAACAAAAGAATGGCTTCGTTTCTCTCAGTGGAGATGGTAGCGGAGTAAAATTGACAGGAGAGGTGAGTTCTCAGGAGGAGACAGGCACCACGTTAGGCCAACAGTCTGGCTCAGGGCAGTGGAAGTTTGATAGTAAGAAGCATCTTGTAAAATCAGAAACAAGCCATGTTTGGTTGGGTCGAGTGCTGATAAGGAGAGAAGAGAGAGAGAGAGTTTGGGGGCACATAGGAGAGTGAGAGATGACGTGTTTTGAAAATTCAAAAGGATTTAGATAAACTTTTCTTCATCATTAATGAGCATGACAACTTCAAGCATGTTTAAGTAATGTACCTCTAAAACACATGCCAAAGTATGAACCAATGTTGCCACAATAAAATTTAATGAAAACCTTAAATCTGGTAATAAATGAAAAAATAAAAATATATCAGTAACCAAAATGTCCCACTTTGTAAATAAATTTACCTATCAAGAGGAAATAGACATTGAAAATAAAAACGGTATCTGAATGTAAAACTATATGTGTTTTCCCTCTAAAATTTCACTCTTTTAAGAGTTCCACATTACCATTAAAGAGGGTAATGAGGAATAAGTTGTCAAGAATGTCAAAAGGAGATTAAGGATATTTTGGAAGGAGATACAATTATGCAGATTAGATACATTGGTGGCCCTGAACATGAGCTGGGTTGCTTTTGTATATTTCATGCAGAGTTGCTTATAAATCTGTGTAGTTATTATGCAAAGAATTAAGCAATAAGGTGATAGTTATTCTTTTTTTGACACACAGAAATTCTTCATTCACAAAATACGAAAGTTAGTTTTATGTAAGAAGGAATGTGCAGAGAGATGTTCAAAGAAGAGCAGTGGCCTAAAATAGGTCCATTAAACAAAAGAATAAGGAGGGCTATTCATCTACATTTACAGAACGATTTTGTCCATTTTCTTTGATTTCACCAAGTATTTATGACATTTTACACCTCAGGTAATGATCACTTCACTGGATATTTCCCAGAAAAAAAAACCGTGATACTTATTCTTAACAAGAAAAGTAAGTATTATTTGTCAGAGAAAAGTGATGTAATCAATAGATAAAAACAGCTTTTTTTTTCTTTTGGCACACATCTGGTGATGCTTAGAATTTTCTCCTAGCTCTTCATTCAGGAATTACTCCTTGCAGTGCTTGAGGAACCATTTGGGTTGCCTGGGATCAAACCTCAGTCGGCCGCGTGCAAAGCAAATGTTCTACACGCTGTGCTATCACTCTCACCCCTCAAAATAGTGTTGTACTAGAATCACATGCCAAGAAAATTTTACAAAATTACATTGTGCTTATTAATAAAGAAATTTCAATAATAAATAGATTAAAAATATTAGATTAACTAATGAATAAAAATCAATAGCTGGTGAATGATATCTCTGTATGTTTTGGTGACATCATAAATTGATCCCAATTTTCTGAAAGGAAATTGAATAAGCAGTAAAAAAGAAAAAAAATAAACATTTCCACATTTTTAACTTAATTCAATTTACATATTGAATAAATAAGGCAGTCTAAGAAAATAGTTAGGCCTTGGATTGTCATAATTTGGGGGGGCAAGGATCAAGCAGCACTCAGGGATTGGGAGTTTATTCCAGACAAATTAGAACTTCTTTTAAAAAAAGATGAAAATTCCATATAACATAGAAAGGATTCTAGACATTTTATCTTAAGAATATAAAGAGACTCATTTGAAGGAGTATTTGCACCTCTATAAACATTGTTCACAATAGAAAAGAAAACATTGGGTTAACCTAAATGCTCTTCAACTATTCAACTGATGCAACCAATGAAGCTGTGACACACACACACACACACACACACACAATGAGGCATAATCACTTGCATCACTTGTCTTCCCGTTGTTCATAGATTTGCTTGAGTGGGCACCAGTAACGTCTCCATTCTTTGGAATGAGGGCCATTATTGTTACTATTTTGGGCATATCAAAAACTCCACACATGGTTTGCCAGGCTCTGCCATGGCTCTGGATTTATCCCAGGGGGTCCATCTACTGTCAGGCTAGAAGCATTCTGTCTCCTTCCTTTTCTCCTCCTCACACGGATAGGTAATTTGTAACAGGACAGGTCTTTAGGTCCATTTGAGTACTGGGCTTGAAATTGGCTTCTCTCTTGGGTGGGGCTCTGATGAGCTATGGAGTCCAGACATTGAAAATGGCTGCCATTATGGTGGGGTGGGGGTTCCTCTGCTTCTTCTGAGGCTCTATTGTGGTGGTGGGCCAGGGCCAGAACCTACCTTCCCTCCTGGACACCTCATGACCAGCCCAGCACCGGGAGAGCTGGTAGCAGCTCTGCCCCCATCTGTCAGTTTCTCTGAATACAATCTGACAGCCACCAAACAGTCATGGGCAGGTCTACTGGGCCTCCCAGTCGGGACAGAGGTGGGGGAAAAGGAACCTTAGCTCCATCTCCATGGAAACCTGGTGACTTTAGCTGCTAAGACCGGCGTACTTGAGCTTGAAATCGGCTTCTCTCTGGGCAACCCAGAGAGACTTTATCCATACTCCTACACCAATCAGATTCAGGCAGAAAACATGGTTTGTTCCACATGAGAGCTAGCTCCCTCTGGAAGCCTTGAAAACCTAGGGTTACTTTTTTAAGACAATTATTTTGGGGTGGGGGTGGGCTGGGGTTGTGAGCCTGCCTGTTTTGCCAGCCTGCTGCTACAATCCAAGATAACAGGATTTCCCAGACTTCTAGCTATTGGCCAGACCTCCGACCATGCACTTGGGCCCAGGTTTCCCACCTAATAGATACACGTATAGATACATAAATATATATATTCAAATCTAAAGGGGCACCACTCTGTTATTAAAATATGTGAACTATGCATCATAGGAACAATGTAGATAGAATATGAGGTGATTATGCTACATGAAATAAATCAGAGAAAGAAATTATTGCAGAATTTTACTCATATGTAATAAGAATTACTAAACCAGGGCTGGAGCAATAGTACAGCCTTGCATGCCACCAACCAGGGTTCAATCCCCAGCCTGTCACATGGTCCCCCTGATCACTGCCAGAAGTGATTTCTGAGTATAGAGCTAGGAGTAATCCCTAAGCATCATTGGGTGTGCCTCCCTCTCCACCCTATACCCCAAAGAAGCTAGTTACTAAAGCATATGAACTGAAAAATACAAAAGAACTTAACTAACCTCCAGACTTGGTAAAGGGTCCTTTTGATGAGCAGATTCCATTAGGCCTTGATAAAGATACATATAAATATCACTGATTAAATCTCTACTTTTAATTTTTTGAATTGCCTACCCAAAAGGAGGTATTGCTGCATAATTGGCAAGTTTTTGCTTATATGTCTGAAGCCACATACCATTTTACATAGTGGTTATACAACTTTGTGTTTCCACAGGTAAGCCACAAGGTTCTAATTACTCTTCATTGCTATTATGTTATGTTCTGCTTTTAAAAATGATAGTCGTCTTAGGGCTGCTGAAATAGTACAGTGGGTAAGATATTTGTCTTGCTCATAGCTGACCCATTTATCATCCCTAACACCCCATATGGTTACCTGAGTCTGCCAGGAGTAATTCCTGAGTGCATAGCCAGTTACAAAAAAAAAAAGTAGAAGAAAAGAAAAATCCCTGACTACAGTCAGGTGAGTACCCATCTTGGTAACAAAGAAGTCATTCCTAATACATCTAATTTGCAATTCCTCTGCATAGTCTATTATCAAGTGTTTCCCTTGAGTGCAGCCAACCCAGTTATGATACCCACATTCCATATGGTCCCTCAAAGCACCACCAAGAATGATCACTGAATGCAGAACATGAAGTAACCCTTCAGCTCTGCAAGGTGTGATTAAAAAAATAAAACAGGGGGTAACTAATTACCCTTGGTCCCAAAGCAAAGGGAGGAGAAGGAAAGACGTTGAGTGGAGAATGGAGGGAGAAAAGACAGATGAAAAGCAACAGGGAGCAAGGGAAAATGTGCATCCATGGTGTTAAGGAATGATAGAGCAATATAGCCAAACCACAGATTCATCAACACTGGAAATCATGAGAACCAAAACTGAGTAAACCTAAAAAGGTCCATGTTGAAATGGGGGATGGGCTGGGGGTGAGAAATTCCCTAGGATCACTGATGCAGGAAGAAGAAACTGGTAGCTGGATGGGTGATCACTTTCTATGTCCAAACCCAAATGAATAACTGTACTTTCATCAAATACAATTTCTATAGCTGAGTAGTATTTTATTGCAACATATTCTTCATACACCATTGAACTCTGTGGTTTTGTGCATTTTAAAATTGAATGTCTGGGAAGGGGGCTGCAGTCCATCAGTGAGCATTGGGACCGGAATAGCTTGGAGACTCAGGGGAGGGAGGTGATCACCACTGCAGAGAGGAACTCTCCTCTCCAGGTACACCTGCAATCCAAGAGCAAAGAGCACAGCCACTGATCTGACGACAGCCACACATTCACCACTCCATAACTAAACATACAAGATTTTTGTATGTTGAGTGTTTGTAAACATGCAAAAATATCCTAGCGTAGGTAGGATATTTTTAAATATCCTACATAAATCTTGTATGTTTAGTTCGGGTGGTGAAGGTGTGGCTGTCGTCAGATCAGTGGCTGTGTTGATCGCAGGTTCCCGAGAGGAGGTTCCTCCCAGTGGTGATATCTCCCTGAGTTTCCCAATCCTAACCATACAAAACACACAAGGAACAAATCAAACTGCAAGGTACGATGGTAAAGCAACACAGGAAAGCACCAGGGTTACTGGTGAAGAAACTAGCCCAGCTAACAAAACTAGTATAATGATTCTAAATTCCTAAGGAATTTAGAATAGACTAATAGGATGAATAAGGAGCTCAAGGAAAACAACAGAATGCAGCACCAATAAAATATAGAATATGAGAGTGGAAATCAAGAAAATGCAAACAAAAATACCAGCAGAAATGTCAGATCTGAAAATATTATTTTTATAATATTTTGTCTGTTCTTAGATACTTTGGGCATATACTTTTGCCATCATATCCAAATAATCATTGCCAAATCCATTGCAAAATCTGTCTTAAGTTTTCTTCTGGATCAAATATTTTTGTCATTATTATTTTAGCCATACTCTCTGCCAGTGAGTACACCCCTGATCCTGAATTATAGTTATTGGATTTCTAAAAGGAGATTTTCTTTATTATTGACCCACAAAATAAAGGTCCCAAAGAATACAGGTTTCAATTTGTTCCATATCAGTTATCAATAAAAAGCTGGTCATCGTTCAGTTCAGGAATTTAAAAAACAATATTTACTTAAAGCGCTATGCACAAGGTAACCAAAAGATTCTGGAAAAAATAAGTTTAAATCTTTGGACTATCAGTCACGATGTTTCATAATTAAAGGCAAGCATCCTTGCAAATAGATGTGGGTTATTTGTCATGGATGCACAATATATAAACTCCATTTAGTCACTGTGAATTAAGCACTTGTTGGAATTATAGAACCGTCTGGTAAAGCAGTGTTTCTGAGAATTCATCATGTTTATTCTTACTAGTGGCTGTGGGTATAATGGAAGTAAATTATAGAGATATTATAGAATCAAATCCTTTAAGTGCTTACTTAACAAACTGCTAAATAAGAGCCTGTCTGAATTTTGAATGGAAGAGCAAAGAGAAAATTTCAAGAGTGGACAAGTATTCTGTTTTTTAAAATGTATAGCTTAATTCCACAAATATTAACCATGTAATTCACACTCTGGTTTTGAAAGTTCCAAAATTTTAGTGATAGTGATGAAAAAATATTAAAGGAATGAGTGGGTTGCTGTTACTGCTTAGGTGGAAAACGCCTTTTTTTTTTCCTGACTGCTGTGTGTTTATGTTCTGCCTTTACTAAGATCATGTGTGCTAAGATGCCAAGGCTTGGTTGGATTGAAATCTAGTTCTTCTCAATGAATGGTGCTGGAAAAACTGAATATCCACATATTAAAAATATCAAGCTATACCTTTACCCAGAATATAAGCAAATATTGATGCAAAGTCAATCAAATCTTTATGGAAAATCTTACTGCTAACTTCATCAGTGAGGTTATCCAAACCCTTTATAAAAAAACATTGCCAAAACCATAAGTGACAAAAGAGATAAAAATAAAATGTACTTCATCAAGGTTTTAAGAACTATACCTCAAAGATCATCATTAATAAGCAGAAAATATCAAACAGAATATTTGCAACTCATATTTTATCAAGTACTCAAATCTAAAACATGCAAAAATGTATTATATCCAGATAAAAATATTAAGACTGTCATTAAAAGAATGGGCAAAGAATTCATATAAGTATATTACTCTGAAGAAGGTATACGGAGTGTCAAATAAGCACATGTAATGACACTCTGCATCATTTGCCATTAGGAAAATGCAAACCAAACCTACTATGAGATAGCCATTCACACCATGTATATGACTAGAAGCAAAAAACCAGGCACAAGGGCCAGAGAGATAGGGATTAAAGTATTGGCCTTTCATGTGGCCAACCACAGTTCAGTCTTTAGCTCCACATATGGCTCACTCATATGGATCTTGAACACCACCATATGTAACTAAATATCTATATTTCCCACAGAAAATCAGGAAAAAACAAGTTAGTGAGAATGTAGAGAAACTAAGACCTTGAAATATTTCTGTTAGAAATGCAAAATGTTTCATAAATGTCATTGGTCCTTAAATGAGACTAATTTCATATGCAGGCATATAGCCATTAGAAATGAAAATGCATGTCAATGTAAAAACTATAGTTGATGTTCATCAAATTCCCAAACAAAATATTCTTGAAATAATAAATCAATAAATAAAAAACTCATGAGTTTTTTCAATGAAAATTATTTATTCAAACATGATACAACATGAAAGAATCTTGAGAAACTTATGTTGAAGATTAAAAAAAAACAGCCAAAAGACCATGTATAGGAAGATTACACTCATAAAATTCCAAATATTATCAGTAAATTTATACAGTAATTATTTTTAATGACTATAATGGACTGGGATGAAGGAAAATGGGAGAAATGTAAAGTGACTATTGTTTTTCCTCTTTAGGGTGATAAAAATGTACTAAAATTAGACTATGTTGATAGCTCTGCACAGCAATAAATGTGTTAAGAATGATGAATCTTACAATTTAATTGTGAGAATTGTATGGTAAGTGAATTCAAGCTCAGTTTTAGAAATTATATTGATGTTATTAATTTTATTTGGGAATTCCTTTGTAAGTGGCAATGGAGAGGAGAAAATTAGTCTTTAAGTTTGCAACTTAGGGAAAATTTATTCCATGTGAAACTTTTATTACTTTGCTGGATTTGGCAATGAGTTACACCACATTCATTACTTATGCTTGATTATGATTATTATCATTGCCCCTTGAGGTGTTACAGGTGTGGCTGTGGTGCCTGGCTGTGTCGGCAGGTGGCAGACAGGAGACAGACTTGTCTACACCTAGGGCTTTGCCCCATGGACCCTGGATGGTTGACGTTCTGCATAGAAAAAGACTGGGCCCCTGGGATGAACTCAGAGCCACAGCAGAGCCTGGCAAGCTAACTGTGGTGTATTTGATATGCCAAAAACAGTAACAATAATGGACCTCATTCCCAATGAATGGAGACATTACTGCGCCTGCTCAAGCGAATTAATGAACAATGGGAAGACAAGTGATACAAATTATACTCCTATTATCAAAGTAAAGAGGAAATATATACAACAAAATAACAAGGTACAGTATAGGAATTGTCAGAATTTTCTCCCTTCTTATGGACTTAGCAAGCTACTGATGTCAGATTGATCATTAGGAAAGAAAATATGATATAATTAGCTACAGAATGATTTTCACCAACCATTGGAGACTGTGACTTTCTGTTGACCCATACTGATAAGGTTGATACTCCATTGAAATATCAATGGTAATTGTTCTCAACTCCAAACACTTTTATGGTAAGTTCCTTTGGAAGCAGAAGCAAAATCTGAGATAGAATTCTTTACTATCTACCTACTTATATACTTCGTGGTTTTGGTTTCCTATAAATTGCATAAAAATAAGTGATGAAAATAAATGAGATAAAGTACAAAATACTTCCTATATAATAGTACTTAAATACATTGTAATATAGTTATATATTTTATAATTACATTCCATTTTGAGAAAAAAACAAAATTTTCCACAGAACGTCATAATCTCACTCCTTTTTCAATTAAATTAGTAAGACTTAGATTATTTGATAAATTTACTGTTTTCCAACACATGTAATCAAGGCATAAAATACATAAATTGACTTTCTTGTTATAATAAAATAATTGTATTCTCAGATATTACACAGAAATTAAATACTAAAGAATTAAAATTGATTGGACAAGGGTGTAAGGCTATGTATATGAGATAACGAGCAAAGATTGCTTATTAAACAACCAGATAATGTAGTAAACACTGAAAACACTCTAGTCAATTCAGCAACATACAGTGGTCTGGCAGTAATTAGGAGCCAGAAAATTAGGCGATTAAAATATGTTAACAGAAGTTTATTTCTAAAATACATTTTTCTTTAAGCTCCATCTCCAGCAAAGAGAGTGGAGTAATATAAAGAATATATATTTTGGGTCACACACCACCAGTGTTTCAATTTACTGGCTCTGTCACAGGAAATCACTTGCAGCAGGATTTGGGGGGACCATGTGGATTGCTGAAAATGAAATCCAGGTTGGCTGATGCAAGGCAAGCACCCAATTGCTCTGACCCCCACCTTTCCATATTACTTATTTGATTTGCGTTGTTAAAGGATTTCCCTTACGTGATTGAGAATTTATATGCCTGCTGTATCTACATACTTTGATAGGCACATATATACACACATATATTCTGCACTTTAAGTGTAAGTTTCCTCCAGAGTTAAATAACTTAAGTACCATTTCTTTGTGTGTTGCTGCTTTTAATTTCTCTGTACCATCAATACATAGAAAATTGCTGGTTTTATGATTCACGAATGTGTGGTTCGGATGAATGCTGACATATCTAAACTGAAGAGTATCTATTCATTACTACACTAATTCATCAGACATTGAATGGCTTTACCAACAACTCCTCTGGGAAGACTGATAAAATGTGTATTTTTTATTATACCACCCATGAGATATACAATCACAAAGATGTTCATAATTAGAACTCAGTCATACAGAGTTCTAGCACCCATCCCCCACCTGTGCCCCATTCCCACCACCTATGTCCCCACATTCCCTCCCACCCACCCACAGCCTGCCTCTATAGCAGGCACTTTTCCTTTTCCACTCTCTCTGTCTGTCTGTCTGTCTCTGTATCTCTCTCACTTTCTCTCTCTCTTTTCTCTAACACATTGTGTCTTGCCCTACAGACATTTAGGGTTTATCATGTTAGTCTCTGTGTGTATATTCAATGGTGAGTTCTAGTCTGGCGTTATTATGTATATATATATATATATATATATATATATATATATATATATTATATATATTTGGCATATATTTCCAAATATGCCCAAATACTGGAAACAGAGCAGTCATTCTATATCTGTCCTTTTCCTTCTGACTAATTCACTCAGCATTATAGTCTCTATGTCCATCCATTTACAGGGAAATTTCATGATTTCGTCTTTTCTAATAGCTGCATAGTATTCCATTGTGTAGATGAACCAAAGATACTTTACCCAGTCTTCTGTTTTCGGGCACTTGTTTCCAGATTCTGGCTATCATGATGAGAGCTGCGATGAATAGGAAGTGCAGATAGTGTTTCTGCTGTGTGTTTTTGGGTCTCCAGGGTATATTTCCAGGAGTGGTATTGCTGGGTCGAATGGGAGGTTAATATCAAGTTTTCGGAGGAATAACCATATTGTTTTCCAAAAGGGCTGGACCAGTCGGCACTCCCACCAACAGTGAATGAGAGTCCCTTTCTCCCGCATCCATGCCAGCACTAATTGTTCTTACTCTTTTGAATGTGTGCCAATCTCTGTAGAGTGTGATGATATGCATATTTATTTTTTACACAGTTACAAAGCTATTCATGATCAGGTTTCAGTCATTCAATGTTCCAACACCCATCCCTCAATTCTTAGTATAAAGCAAAGTATCACTATGCCAAAGCTAGTTTCTATCACAGATCTTACTTTATTCAGCATCTTTCTTTCTAAATAAATCCAAACTTGTCTGATGAATTCATGGTAAAACCTCTTCAGGCAAGTGCAATAGGAGGGTTGGTCACTTGCCTTGCAGAGACCAATCAGGTTCCATCTCAGACATTTGTATGGTCCCCTGAACCTGCTCCCTCAGTTTCCTGAGTGCAGAGTCACGAGTAAGCTCTGAGCACTTTCAGGTGTGGTCCCAGACAAAATAAAAAATCATATTCTCTAAACACAATTTTTCAGACCTACTTTTAGACTTGCCTCTGTAAAGGAAAACATATCAGATTGTTATTACTGTAATTAATAAGCATTTGGTATGTACAATCAAAACTAATGTACTGTGTTAGTAGTCCACTGACCTTAATGCAGGGGAAATGGATTTTACTTATTACTGCTGACCAGTGAGTCTAACCAGTAATTACAGGCCTGGTTATGAGACAACAGGGAGGCGATATTATGCTAAATGTAATAAAGAAGTTTAGGTGCACTCATTTTAAGTACCCTTTCTTGCACAGAAAAACTTTTCCTCCCTTTTGACTTTTTATCAACATGCTTTATAATGACCAATTGTTTTTAGTGTTGTTTTGAGGCCACACACAATGATGTTTCAGGATCACTTCTCTCTATGCTCAAAGGACATTTGCAATGTGAGGAACTCAATTCAGGGTTGGCTAATGCGAGGCAAACACATTAACCTCATACTGTTTCCCCAGCTCATGACTATTATATCTAAATATATTCTCATCATTCCTATTTCATTGTGATCACATGTAAAATCATTCTATTTCTTTGTGATCACATGTAATGTTGACTTACATGTAACTGACATTAATAAATTATTTTAGCATCACAAATCAACAGGGCACTAAAAACACACACTAATAACCTGCGAAGGGAGAGACTTCCTATATAAACTTTTCTCGTTATTGGATCTCATTCTGCCATTCCTTGAGCATACTACAGTGTGGGGGTGGGGGTGGCCAGGGGCTTATTCTTGGCTCTGCACTCAAGGATTACTCTGGCTGTGTTGAGGGGACCATATGGGATCCTGATTGGCAAGTGCAAGCACCTTGCCCAATGTGCTATCATTTGACCCCTGGGCGTACAATATTTTTAATGGCCTGTTCTTAAAACATTTAATTGTATCAAATTTGCTTAATTATTATGTATTGAGCACTTGCTAGATATGGATGCTTTCAAGAATATGGAAGAAACACCCATCTGTAAGGAATGTGTGACAAGCATTTGTATCTATGTTTCATGTATATGTTATTAAATCTATATATATTCATTAGTAGGGAAAGAGAACACTATGTTGATTTTCACCTTTTTTTCATTACCAGTGATTATCATTAGATGCAATTATCTCATGTTTGGTAATAGAAAAACATGCTAAGAGAGAAAAAAAAAAAAAGAAAGCACTATATAATCTCTTATCTCTTCAGCTGATGTTTTTTTTACTTTTTAATGCTCTCCTGATTGCTGAAATGAAAGCTACTTATGTTAAAACCAGAAACTTCTTCGGTACAAGACTATTTTGGCACATTTTTTCATTTACAGGTATGATGGGTTTCCAAGTCTGGGATCCTTAATCCACTTCTTCAGTAATCAGGAGGGAGACAGAAAGAGGTAAGCAGCATGTGAGCAGGGAAGGAGTAAACAAGGTTATAATCAAGGCATAGTCTGCACAAAACAATTCCCGACAATGGGAAGATTGTGCGAGCAACTGTAGAAGTAAGGCTTGAGGTGCTCCAGATACAAACAGCTAAGCTAATGTCTATATATTTATGATTAAAACATTTCACTTATTTCCCCACAGGCAAACTTGTAAATTATATTAAACATATATATTTATGTTATAACACATAAATATATATTACAAATATGACAGAAAGTTGATTTTCATTCAATTACTTAAATGCAATTATTTGTTAAGGCATTGTATTGAGAAGCATATTAAAGTAGCTTTATGTAATTTGAGCATTCTAAAGAATGCCAGTTTTTTTCTAATAGAAGTGTTTGGTTAAAAAAATCATATACTTGATTTAAGTGCAAATTCTTAGTATGCCCATTAATTATGCTAGGTTCACCAGATAGTTTTACTGAAGGAACTGAAAATTATCAACAGATTATCACTGTATCACTGTCACTGTCTTCCCTGTTCATCATCGATTTGCTCGAGCGGGCACCAGTAACATCTCCATATGTCCTGTCTCATGCAAGTAGAGCCCAAAGGGCACCTGCTTGCTCCAGGAACATAAAGAGCCTCAAACCATTCAATCAGGTCATGGGAATGAGGTCTATAATTGTTACTGGTATTTGGCGTATTAGATACAACACAGGTAGCTTGCCAGGCTCTACCATGCAGGTAGCATACTCTTGTAGTCATCTCTAAATCCAGCATTTATTGATAGACCGCGTGGCGCTTTGCGTCAGATTCCTGAATTTTCATCCATTCCCTGCCGGCTTCAGAGGTAGAAGGAACTTCGCTTCCCGGTACTGTTGGGGACCGACACTACATAACACCTTATATTATTTAATGTTTTACAATATAATTATCAAATAATGTTTGTGTTCTTATAAAACTGTCAACTTATAAGGTATTAATATCAAGACCATGGAATAAAAACTAAAATTGATAATTTTAACATTTAATCCTTTCGTATTTTTTGGAACATTGAAAATGGCTGCTACTGCTGTGAACTGATCTCATTTATAAATTAGAAAAGGCATTTTGAAAGTGGAACATAATTACTCTTTTTGAAAACTTGTTTACATTTTCTCTTACAGTAGCTATCCCTTAGGACTTTCTAATTCTGTCTTTTTGTGTTACTTTTAATTAACTTTTAAAGGGAACAAATATTTTTAAATTATAATGAGGGGCCACGAGAAGATACATACCTTTCCAGGTACATGCAAGGTTCAGAGTTTGATACTTGGCACCACATGACCCCCCTGAATATCTCCAGATGTATTCCATTAAATCCCTGAAAAAAAACTGCCGGATGTGGGTCTGGTGGCTCCCAGAAGTGCTGGGTCTGAGCGTCTTTATATCAGCAGAACCCAGCATTGAGCCGTAGGGCTGACTGCCCAAGTTTCACCGTAATTGTTCCCCAGACTCCCTGAGCACTGCTTGGAAGGCCCCTCAAATAAATAAATAAATAAATAAATAAAAAAAAATACATGTACACATTTATTTTGTTTATTTTCCATATCTCGAATTTGGCTTATGCTCAGAATTTCAAGGGTGAAGATATGATCACAGAATTAACTCTGAACAGGAGAGAAAGCGAATATGCATTTACAGATGTAGTACGTGCACCTATGTGCAACAGATTAATATTAATTTCTATTAGTTTATTATTTTTATTGGTATCATGGCTTGGACATATTGTCTGTAAGAATATAAAAACTATCTAGTTGTAATCTATTAAACAGATTAAATATAAATTGTGTTTAAAATGGGTTTCGTTAATTAGGATGCATAAAATGGCTTTTGCTGCTTTTTTTCCTCCATGAGTCATAGGTTCTTTTACTCAACTTCCTTCGTGAAGAACGGACCACAGAATTGTTTAACTAAGCTCGTGCGAATCAGCAGGTTTAGAGATGTGACTCAACAGTAGACCAGAGATCTCACACGTGCCAGCGGAGGATCAGATCCTGGTATGGGGAAAAACAAATGAAAACCCAGCAAGCAAGACTTCTGCAATAATGAGGTGAACCTATCTTCCTGATAAAAGCAACAAAAATCACGACCAATATATTAATAGTAATAACTTTAAAACTAAGACAATTGGGGCGGAGTGATAGCAAAGCCAGAAGGGTGTTTGCCTTGCACTCGGCCAACCAGGGTTCCATCCCCAGCATCTCATATAGTCCCCTGAGCACCGCCAAGAGTAACTCCTGAGTGTAGAGGCAGGAGTAACCCCTGAGCATCACCAGGTGTGACACAAAATGCAAATAAAATAAAAGTAAGTCAAAAGCATGGAACAAAGTGAAAAAAAAAACTGAAACTGTCAAGAAATTGGGTCTGAGTAGCTCTGGAAAGCAAGCAGCCTGCCAGTCAACAGAGGACTGTGTTGAGAATGTGCTCCAGGGAGTAGAAACTACAGTGGTTAGGGTACCCCTTGCATGTGGCTGACCTTGGTTCAATCCTGCACTCTACCTGGTCCCCTGAGTGCTCTCTTAGTTCAGAGCCAGGAGTAAGTTCTGATCAGTGCCCCAATCAGTGTTGCCAAGAGCAAGCCAAACCCTAAGGCTATGATGGCAAGATCAATCTCTAGAGCACAGTGATTATTTTTGCCTCTTTTGTGACTCACAGGAGTTCCCTGGTCTCCAGAAATTGGTGATTATTTTATCTGTCTCATAAGTCATCATTGCAGATGAAATCCAGCCCTAGGGCATTATTCTAAAACAATTCAGTCCAATAGAATCATTACATGGGGCAGAGTTGCTACGGGCTCTCCCTGTGCCCAGCCTCTCATGAGATGCCCAGGAGGCATGGTGGGGTCTAGCCCTGGATTGCCACCCCAGCAGAGCCTCACAACAAGCCAGACGACCGCAACCCGATTCCATGGGGGGGCCGCCATTTTCCACATCCAGACTTCCCTCTCATCACAACTCCACCCAGCAGACCAGACTATCACAGCCCGGATCATCGACACCCACCCTGCAGCAGTTATTTTTCAATCTGGCCCAGGTATGCTGAACCAGAGATTCTCAGACATGGGGCAGAGCTGCTACTAGCTCTCCCCTGTGCCCAGCCACTCATGAGGTGCCTGGGAGGCATGGTGGGTTCTAGCCCTGGACTGCCACCCCAGCAGAGCCTCACAACAAGCCAGACGGACCCCCCCTACTCCATGGGGCCCGCCATTTTCCACATCCGGACTTCCCTCTCGTCACAACTCCACCCAGCAGACCAGACTATCACAGCCAGGCCGCGCCCGCCCGCGGTTCATCAACAAATGCTTTATTTAGAGGTGACTACAAGAGTATGCCACCTGCATGGCAAGCCTGGCAAGCTGCTTGTGTTGTATTTGATATGCCAAATACCAGTAATATTTATATTAGGTCATTCCCATGACCTAATATAATGGTTTGAGACTCTTTATGTTCCTGGAGCAAGCGGATGCCTTTGGGTTCTACTAGCATGATACAGGACATATGGAGATATTACTGGTGCCCACTCTAGCAAATAGATGATTAATGGGAAGATAGTGATAGAATCATTTACATCACAGAAACTGGCCATAATTTTTAAACAAAACCTAGGAAGTAGGTGACCACAGTGGCCTGGAAAATCTAATACACTCATGGGGGTACATATGCACAAGGTTCAAGTTTTGCCCAGAACTAGCTGGAAAAAAATATAATCCTAAATCCTGTGATAGTAGAAAATGAAAATTATAATCTTGAAATTGTAAGTTTTTGAAATGTGAAGGCCTATTTTTTTTAATTCTTTTTTTATTTAAATTTTTTATTATACCACTGTGAGACATACGATTACAAAGGTGTTCATAATTGGTTCTTGGTAATACAGTATTGCAGCACCCATCCCTCCACCAGTGCCCATTTCCACCACCAATGTACCTCACCCCCTTCCGCCCACCTCCAGGCTGCCTCAATTGCAGGTAACCCCTATTTCCTCTCTTTTCTCTCTCTGTCTCTGTCTCTCTCTGCCTCTCTCTGTCTCTGCATCTCTCTCCCTCTTCTTTTACACATTGTGGCTAGCCCTGCAGATATTTAGAGTTTATCACTTAAGTCTCTTTGTGTATATTCAATGGTGAGTTTTAGCCTGCCATTACCATTTCCCACACTTAGCAAAACACTGGTATCTATTTATATCCTATTAATGAATGCAGTCATTCTATATCTGTTGAAGGCCTATTTTAATACACCATCTCAGTAAAATTTTGAGACTTACTGGATGAGAATATTTAAGAATGTTTTTAAATGTTTGAGTTGACCATCAATTAACAATGATAATCCAAAAGGAACTCCAGAAATTGAGATTTAAAGTAAAAAAAAAACACAAATTAGAAGGATCAAAAAACTTGATGACCATAAATTTAAGAGCAACTGAAACAAATCTCAGGGAAGAAGAATCTGATTTCAAGGTCGCTAGAAATTAATTTCTGATATTCTCATTTTTATTTTATTTTATAGAAATATAAAATATATTTTATATTTTATGTTGTTTCTTATTTTATTTGTCATTTTATAACAAAAGTTATAAAGTGTGCAACACACAGGAAAGTATGACCTCTACAGTTTGAGGAGTGGGCAGAAGTGACAAAAAAAAATAAATTTCTGTGGAAATCCAGATGTTAAGACTTTATAGGCTTTGCTATAAATGTATTTAAAAAATACTAAGGGAAATTATTCAGAAAGAATTATGATAAATCTGACAATATTTTACCAAATAGCATTAATAAAGATAAAATGCTGTATAAAGGACCAAACGGAAATTTGATAATTGAAAAGTAGAACAATTTAAAAGTTAATTGCATAGATTATTCACTCTATTTTTATGGCAGTAAACAGTATTAGCAAAATAGGTCCACTATGATTATCCAGTCTTAAGAACAAAAATGGAGAAATTTTATTAGAAAATAACAGAGCATTAGAGAGTTTGTAAGACAAAATATAAAAATATACATAATGGGGAGTCAGAATAAAGGGACAGAAAAAAGAATTACAACACTTATAATGTTTTTTCCAAGATGAAAAGAGATCAATTTACCACTGTAGCTGAACAGACTACAACCCCGATTGAAGAAAGACCCACTGAGATACAGCATGAGTGCTTTGGTTTGGTTTGGAGTCACACCCAGCAGTGCTCAGGGCTTACTTCTGCCTCTGGAATTCCAGGAATCATTTCTGGTATGCTTGGGAGATCATATGGGATGCTGATTAAATACATGCAAAAAGATACACATGACAACCTCTTAATGTATGTATTGTAATCCACAATGTGGAAGGAAAAGAGAAAGAGAGAGAGAGAGAGAGAGAGAGAGAGAGAGAGAGAGAGAGAGAGAGAAATAATAAAGAACCTGCCATGGAGGCAGGCTAGAGGGGGAGGGAATCGGGGAAGTTGGTGGTGGGAAATAGGCACTGGTGGAGGGATGGGTGCTGGAACACTGTATGGCCAAAACCCAAACATAAACATCTTATGAACATCTTTATAATTGTATATCTCATGGTGGTATAATAAAATGTTTTAAAAAATAAATAAAAAAGGACCTCTTAGGAAAAAAATATGGGATGCTGAGGATTAAACCCTGTTGGCACATGCAAGGAAAGCACTCTACCTGCTGTTCTATAGTATCAGCCCACACATTATGGATTCTTGAAAAGTAAAAATAAAATATTTGGGGCCAGAGGGATAGCCCAGCTGGTAGGGCGTTTGCCTTGCATGCAGCCAGCCTGTTGCCAGGCCTGGGTTTGATCCCAGCATCCCATATGGTCCCCTGGGCACTGCCAGGAGCAATTCCTTAGCAAAAGGCCAGGAGTAACCCTGAGCATCACTGGGTGTGACCCAAAAAGCAAAAAAATTTTTAAAAAATGAAATATTTACATAGGTAAGTGTGCAAAATTATATTATGTTAAAATTTGCTTTTAACATATTAAAGGAAAATGATATAAAAAATGGCAACTTAAAAGGACAATAATAGGATAAACAATGAGAGAGAAAACAGAGAAAGTTTTATCTTTACTATTACAAAAATTAAGAGTAAAGTTGATAAAGGGCTGGAATGATAGTCCAGCAGGGAGGGCATTGCCTTGTACCCAGATGGCTTGGGTCTGATTCCTGGCACACCATATGGCCCACAGAGGATCGCTAGGAGTGATTCTGAGTTCAGAGCCAGGAGTAACTCCTGAGCATCACCAGGTATGGCCCCAAAACAAAACAAAAGTAAATTTGATATGATTATATATTTAAATTCAGAAACACATTGTGATATCATAGAAGTTTTTACTGAAAGTAAATGTATAATAAAAAATTCAAGAATTTTAAATGGTGCACCAGAAAATATACGTATGTGATATAAAAGTGACAATGAAGAAATATATAAAAGCATATAATGTAATCATATGCTGTCGATATTTACATTAAATGTGAAATTTTTTCTTTTAATTTATTAGGACTTTTATTTGCAAAGTTGTTCATTGTTGCGACGTAGGGTGTGCAATATCCTAGCACCAATCCCATCCCCAAAGTCAGCTCCCTCGGAATGTCCTGGGACTCCCTCCCACTGCCCACCCCTCAACCTTCCTCTTCAATGGGCACATTTTAAAATTTAGTTGCTGTAGTTTAGTTTATAGTTTGCTGCAGGTTGACTTTAGGTTGACCTTGCGACCCTCACTACTTACATACAGAGCATTAAACACACAAAGAGAAATACAGAGTTAAATGGTGGTACACAACCAGTGATGTTGATGAATTAGAACACATTAGCAATTCAAACCCAAAAGCTTTTGAGAAAAAAAGAGAATATATATGTATATATATATGTGTGTATATATATATACATATATAATGCTAACACTAACACACAAAACGGTGAGATGGTTATATATTAAATAAAAGATTATGTAGGTTTTTTTAAAAAAGGTAATCAAAGAGAAGTGACATTTTATAATGAATTTCATAAGACAAGATGGCAATAATAAATATTATTTAACAAGGGAGCCATCAAGGCAAAAACTGTCAAAAGAGAATGGATAATTCAATAATAGTCATAAACAAAGATCTAGAGACCAATGAACCTAATTATGAAAAACACACATAGATATTTCTCAACGATGGAGCTTACACTAAAAACAAAAAAAAAACAAAGCTAAAGGATTTTATTTCCACTACAGTGGAAAAATATTGTTTCTATACTAAAAGAGAACAAAATCTGAAGTTAATATAAAAGTGTATGATAGTAGAGTATACATTGTACATTATATATGCTTGTTAGTTTATGTATGTATACAGAGAGGGAGAGAGTGCACATGCACGCTAGTATCTATTCATGGCAAAAATCTCTCAAACTTTAATACAGAGGAACTTTATTAGCTGAAGGTATGAAACAAGAGCAGAAAAAACTTCTCATAATTCTTGAAGGTGAAAGAATATTCTGCCAAAAATGAGAACTAAGTCAGTATGCCCACTGTTGACGTGTCTTTTTAATGTTGTATGGAAGAATTTAGTCTGTGTA
Source organism: Cryptotis parvus (assembly GCA_021461705.1). NCBI lineage: Eukaryota > Metazoa > Chordata > Mammalia > Eulipotyphla > Soricidae > Cryptotis > Cryptotis parvus. The sequence goes on along the minus strand of JAJIBD010005917.1, from coordinate 38,162 downwards.
AACAGGCAAAAAGAGAAATAAAAGGCCTTTATATTAGAAGAGTAAAGTTTTTTTTTTATTACAAAATCATTTTGGATATAGGAAGTCTGTCAAAATCCATTAAAAATACTGGGAAAATGATCAGGTTCAGTCTGGTGACATGACACAAGAATAGCTCATAGAAATCAAACTATTTATATATTGAGCAATAAAAAATCTGGATATAAAGTTAAGGAATAAAATTTAGTAGTATTATAAAATACCAGTTTAAAAAGTATAATACTCAGGTGTTTAAAAGTTTAAAACATTGAACAGAAAACTTTTTGAAAGATCCAGTTAGAGATATCCCATGTTTATGGACTCTAAGGCTCACATTAACTTTTCCCCATATTCGTATTCAGTCTCAATCTCTGTGAAAGTTCCAGCCTAACATTACAGAAATTTACAAGACCCACAAATTTATGAGGAATTGCAAAAAAAAAATAGTCAAACTCTTGAAAAAAAAGAAAAAATTGGACTTTTTACCTCTCAAATAAAAAAATTACATAACTGAATTAAAGACAATATATTTTACTGGCAAATATATATATACATATATGTACATAGCAATGAAACACATCTTAAGATCTATAAACAAATCTTTACGTTTATAGCTATTTAGTCCTGGCAAAGGTACTAACTTGTTTGTTGGGGTATGGATATATTTTCAGCAAACGAAGGTAGAAAAATTGACCTAGATACATCTATGATGACACAGTTAAACTCTGTCACAACAAAATAAAGTGTATTAACTCAAAATGGATTATGGATTTAAATGTACCAGGATTTTAGAAAACTATCACAGAACAGTTTCTGAGACTTTAGTTAGGGTGGGTTAAGTTCTTTTTTTTTATTGACTCATTGTTAGATAGACCATCACAAAGCCACACGTGATTGGGTTTCAGTCATAAACTATTTCAACACCTATTCCTCTACCAGTGTAGATTTCCCATCACTAAAGTCCTGAGGTTCCCTCCCACCACCCCACAGCCTGCCTTTCTACTAGGGCTCTTTCTCCGTTTTTGCTTTATGGTTTGCATAGAGGTGCTGATAGGTCATCGTATTTGTTCAGGCATTCAGCATTTTTATCTGCAAAGCACATCTGGAGTAGTTTTTCTTTTTCATTGGGCGGTGGCTTTGCGGTGTGTAAGTGACTGCCGGGGCTTCTGGGCAGTATGGGGAGGTAGGGTGAGGTAGCCCACCTGACCACAAGACAGCCTGGAGATTTGTTACAAAACCAGGATACTAGAATTTCCATCAGTTTAATACCTTGGTGAGGTCAACCTGAGAGGGTGGAGTCTGGGGTGGGGCGGGAATGGGGGCATGGAAATGATTTTGAATTGTGGTAGCAAGCGGCTGTCAGGGGCTCTGATTGGGAGGGAACTGTGCTATACCCCCACCCCCATGGGCCTCGGCAGTTCAGTCTTGAGCAACTCAGAGATTAACTGCAGTTTTTGATCTCTTTCCTTATGGGTTTCTAAACTAAGGCTGACAAATGAGTTTATATGACTGAGCTAGAGGGAATTTACGGGTGTGGCTCCCACAGACCTAACGTTTAGCAGTTTAATTTCTTGGGAAACAGTCCTGAGTTGTTGGGAGTCTGGCCAGAGGCACAGAAGCAATGTTGGGGTATCAGGAAGCCTGAAGGCACCATCACCTGGGTCCAGGTTGGCTAATGGCTCTATGGCCCCTAGGCCCTAGTAGCTATGGCTAGCAGGGACCTGGACCAGAGCTCGGGCTGCTACTGTCAGCATCTGGGGTGCTCTAGATGGGCTGCAGGCATCAGCCCAGCAGAACCTAACAGGGGCATACCCTTATGTCCTGCATCTCCAGACAGTTGGTGCTCAGGGACGTGTTCCTCCATGATAGACAGTTGGCCATCGGCAACATTTCCCTCCATGATAGACAGTCAGTGCTCAGGGAAGTTTCCCTCCACAGTGCCCTGCTGGGTGAGAGGTCCTGGGAGGAAATAGAAGCCTAGCAGCTCTAGATGGTGAATCACAGGGGTCCTACTCTGGGAACCTGGGGTGCCCCCTTAATTCTGGGACCCCCTTCGCCACAAAGGTGCCCAGTTGGACCTGAAGGGCCCTATTCAGGCGTGCTAAAACCCTGTCGCACCCTCCCCTTCTCATGGCACTGAGAGCTGAGGAGCTCCACCAGCTACTGGATGCACAGCCACAATCCTCAGGCGTGTGTCCCTCTCTGGGCCCTGCTCTGCAGCGGCCACCCACAGTTTTTGTTTAATGGTGCGCTCCATGAGAGACTATCTAAGGGGCACCCATGAAATCTTATGACCCCATCATCTGTTCAGCGTGCTGAGAGCTGCGTCCCTTTGCCAGCCCTGGCACTTGATGCAGCTTTTTAAATCCCTTTTGTTCTGAAGGATTCGCACAGAGTTCAACAGTGTGCCAAAGCTTGAACTACACTTGAGCCATAGTGCATCTGCCCCTTGGAGAGCACTATCTATGACTTTTCTTTCTCCTTAGACATTCAGTGATAAACCTAGACAGGAATTTGGGACTGTGTGGTGTGGGGGGGGGGGGGTCTTTTATGGCGTGGAACCCATCCTTCACCTTCTCTACTATGTATTTCTATTAGATAGTAAAGGGAAGCATACACACACGAGCTAGCTTTCCTAATCCTTATCTGTATTTTAAGATAGTTTAAAGTTTCATTCTATTAAGAAAAATGCTGTTGAGGTCAAAGTGATAGCACGGTGGGCAGGTGTTTGCCTTGCACGTGGCTGACCTGGGTTACATTCACCCCATCCCCTGTGATCCCTGGTTCCAGCCCGGAGTGGCGCCTGGCTGCATAGGCAGGCATACCTCTTGAGCACTGCCTGCTGTGGCCCAAAAAAGAGATTTAAAACTGCTCCAAGAGATAAAAGAGGACACAAGGAAATGGAAACACATTCCCTGTTCATGGATGGGGAGAATCAACATTGTCAAAATGGTAATATGTCGGGTCGCCCGCCGGGTCCCCGACAGTGCCGGAAGCGAGTTCCCTTCTACCTCCGAAGCCGAGGGGAATGGATGAACACTCAGGAATCCGATGCGATTTTAAAAGACTTTACTTATCACAGGTTCAGGCATACAAATCAGCAAAAGGAAAAACCCGATTGCTTAGGATTCCAGGCTAGAACCCCAGCCACGTGTAGGCCAAGATGGCGACCACCACGTGTGAAACTTCCAAGGGGAATAAACGCTCACAAGGCGAGATCCCACCGGGAAGAAGAAGGCCTGGGAGAGCGGGAACCGGCTAGTTTATACCCCCGCAACTCAGACCTTCCTCCCATTGTTATGGGAAGCAGGGAGGGTCCAATGCCCTTTGGTAGTCCCTCCCTGCATCTCACCTAGGGCCTTTACTGTGCTAATGTTTTGAGCCGGAATGCCTTTGAAATGTAGAGAAGGGGGTTTTTGAGATGGCAGGTCACTGTACCAAAGATCAACACCAATGCCAGTTAAATATTTCTCCAAGCCTTCACAAGTCTCCTCTACTTCATTGTAGTTTTATATTTTATCAGGGAGCCATGCTTGTTTGTTTGGGAAGCAAACAGCATTTCTCTCTGGTCTAATTACTTAGGTGTCCTTACGTGGCCAGGCTAATATGCTGGTAAGATCTAGCTAGTCCCACGATGATTGTGATAGCATGGGAGAATATTTATACCAGCTAGTTACAGCATACATGGTCGGATAAACTGCCACATTTAGACTACACCCCCTTACCTACGGAGTGATTTGCGGGGAGGCAATCCAGAGCAGATGCAGCGGCCCTTAGGAGTCCTGCAACAGTAATACTCCCTAGAGCTTTGTACAGATTCAATGCAGTACCTATGAGGATACCGATGATATTCTTCAAAGAAATTGACCAAACGCTCCTGAAATTCGTATGGAACAATAAACCCCCAAGGATAGCTAAAGCAATCCTCAGGAAAAAGAAGATGGGAGGCATCACCTTACCCAACTTCAAACTGTACTACAAGGCAGTAGTAATTAAAACAGCATGGTATTGGAATAAAAAAAGACCTGTGGACCTATGGAATAGAATTGAGTATCCTGACACCCAACCTCAAACACATGATCATTTAATCTTTGATAAAGGTGCAATGAGTCTAAAATGGAGTAAGGAAAGCCTCTTCAACAAGTGGTGTTGGGAAAATTGGGCAGCGACACGTAAAAAAAATGAATTTGGACCTGTGTCTAACACCATGCACAAAAAATCAGATCAAAATGGATTAAAGATCTCAATATCAGACTTGAATCCATAAAGTACATTGAAGAAAATATAGGAAAAACCCTCCACGACATTGAAGCTAAAGGCATCTTCAAAGGTGAAACATCACTAACAAAGCAACTAGAAGAAAAGATAAACATATGGGACTACATGAAACTAAAAAGCTTCTGTACCTCAAAAGAAACAGTGACTAAGATACAAAAAGCAGTCCACAGAATGGGAAAGAATATTCACCCAATACCCATCTGATAAGGGGTTAATATCCAGGATATATCAGGCACTGGTAGAACTTTACAAGAAGAAAACAAAGAACCCCATCAAAAAATGGGGAGAAGAAATGAACAGAAACTTCAGCAAGGAAGAAATTCGAATGGCCAAAAAAACATATGAAAAAAATGCTCATCATCACTAATCATCAGAGAGATGCAAATCAAAACAACAATGAGATACCACTTTACACCACAGAGACTGGCACATATTCAAAAGAGCAAGAACAACAAGTGCTGGCGTGGATGTGGGGAAAAGGGGACACTCATCCATTGTTGGTGGGAATGCAGGCTGGTACAGCCTTTCTGGAGAACAATATGGACATTCCTCCAAAGACTAGAAATTGAACTCCCATTTGACCCAGCCATACCACTCCTGGGAATCTACTCTGGGAAACCAAAAATACGCAGCGGAAACACCATCCCTACTTTTATGTTCATAGCAGCATTATTCACAATAGCCAGAATCTGGAAGCAACCAGAGTGCCCGAAAATCGATGACTGGATAAAGAAGCTTTGGTACATCTACACAATGGAATACTATGCAGCTGTTAGAAAAAATGAAGTTATAAAATTTGCCTATAAACGGATGGACATGGAGAAGATTATGTTGAGCGAAATTAGCCAGAAGGAGAGAGACAGATACAGAATGACTGCATTTATTTGCATGGCATAAATATATATGTACATATTATGATACCAATATCCAAGGTCAAGTGAAACATATATCAGGAGGTCTTGTCAAAGGTGAAATTATCACAAATGTGTGGGAGTCAGAGGTTAGGTAAGACAGAAAATGGAACAGTGTGCTAATAATTGTCTAGGGTACTAATGCCAACCTAGAACTGAGCATTAAATAGAGGCAAAAGGATACACATGACAACCTTTTAATGTATGTTCTGTAATCCATAGTCTGGAAGGGAAGGAAAATAGAAAGAGAGGGGAAAGGGAAAGAAATAAAGAACCTGCCATGGAGGTGGGCTGGGGAAGGGGGAGAGAACCGGGGACGTTGGTGGTGGGAGATGGGCACTGGTGGAGGGACGGGTGCTGGAACACTCTATGACCAAAACCCAAATATGAACTTTTTTAATTGTATATCTTTTTATTTGTATATCTCACGGTGGTATAATAAAATACTTTAAAAAAAAGAATATATTCATCAACAGTATTTAGAGAAATAGCTCCAACAAGCAATATAGAATAGATTATTCAATGTATGCTTAGGACAGGCTCAAACACAGTTGGAGAAAAATTTAAAGTAAGTGTTGTCTGTAAGTGCAGTGGTGATGAGTTTGGAGTTGACTAGTAGAAATCCACCACATTCTAGAAACCTAGAAAGTGAATGGAAGAACAGAAATTGACCAGATTTGCACATAACAACCCAGAAAAATAAGTCATGACTTTATCGATACTATTCCCATATAAGGGCTAATGGTTAATATAACTAATGCCGGCTAACGGAACAGACATGGGGATCGGAGGTTGGTGGGAAATGAGAGTCTTTGGTGATGAAGGGAACACACTGGTGGTGGGATTGGTGTTGAACGATGAATCTCTGTCACAACCGTATAGTGAAAAACTTTGTACTTTGTAAATCATGGTGTTTAAATAAAGAAAAAAAATGGGAAAAAAAGTGACAACAGTAAAAAGGTTTCCTAAATACAAAACAGTGTTCTGACTGCACTGTTATTCAGAATACTCACACCAGACTTTCAATTCCCCACCTGCATAAATCCTGAGAATCATTACCTCTCCCACACAATAAAGGCTAATAGCATGCTTTTGTTTAAATATTCCAGCTAGCTCCCAAACTTATGTATGGTTTTGCTTCTTTTCTCAACTGGTTTCCTTTGGCACTTTAGTCTTCATGCCTCTATTTCTCCAAGTTACACCTGTGATAGCTCTCAATTCACCCAATGAATTAGTGATTTTTAAAGCAAAGAGAGCTCTCAATTCACCCAAGAATTAGTGATTTTTAAAGAAAAGAGTTTTGCTTAGCAAGGAGAAATTCAGTTTGCCTGTATAGAAAGATATTTTTTTTTCCCAAAACTGTTGCTATGCAACCATTATATTCTAACAACTAGCAAATGAAATGAACGGTAACTTCATAAGTGGGATGGGGGATGGTTTAGAAAGAATGTGATTAAAGACTGTTAATATAGCCAGCCCCTGCCGCACCCTCCTAAGAGGAATGACCTGAAGAGGAAGACCAAAATTGTATAAGTTTATAACATTTGTTTTACAGGAATGCCAATGGTTTACAGGAAAACCCATGGGAGTTGTTCCTTAAATTCTATCATTATCTCAGGCAGTGCAACTAGAATGTGCAACTAATCATGATTTAGGCAGTAATGGCCTACTTCCATCAGTTATGATGCAAAAGAGACATATCACCATTTAGCTGGTGGTCTAAACGTTTAACCCATTAATCCTTACACAAAATTTTACCCATCAAGGAGGTCTTCTCTTAAATCTCCCTGTTATAGTGTCTGGTTTTCCTGATGTGCTTTCAGACAATATTTTTAGCATTGCTTCATGCTATTCCATATGTGTCTGTTTGGTTTTGCCTATCTAGATCTGACTCTCAAATATTTGTGTGAAAATGCTCATGTCAGAAAAAACTTTTTTATAAATATAGACCCTACACAATGGCCTAAATGTTTAACCTCTAGCTGAAACAGAATATGCATTTTTGTAAATGGAGAGGTCAAGATCACTAAGATTACAGTACATGAACTTTGTGTTTCCTCTATAAAACCCAGTTATCTAAATATTTGAATTTTTTACTTTAAAGAACATATTATTTTTAAAAACTGTTAGTTTTTTAAAATAATGGTAATCAAGTGTCAGAGGATATAATAGTTTCTTGGCAAAAATTTCTTCATCTGAGATTAATTTTATCTTATTTTTGTTATTTTTCCATTTTTATAGCCTGTTAAAGGATAACTTTAAAATTCACATATGAAGATCTTCTGATTTTCGCTTCTTTAGAAAGAAAAAAACAAAAACAAAGGATGAATATTTGAAGGGAGAAAGAAATAAAACGAATTGGTTTGTCTGGTTATGGGGCTGCCAAGTGCTAATTTTCAGGATGAGTCACCTGAGACCCAGGGAACCTCATGGTATATTTCTAGTCTGAAGGCTGGCGTGCTTACAGTCAAAGAGCCAATGTTTTATTCCCATATTAGGATCTTTAAAGACCCATCATTCCAGCTCAAATGGGTCAGTTAGGCATTCCCACTTTCCCAGCTTTTTTTTTTTGGTTTGTTTTATATAGGCCTTCAACAGATAAGATAAGGTCTATCCACAAGAGAATTTGAAATGCTTTGTTCAGCCTGACTCAGAAGGTACTCATCTAAAAACAATAAATAAGCACCCTCACAGAAACATGCTAACATTTGACTAAATACATGCATTGTCTGTAGCCCAGAAGCTTACACAAAATTTTACCCATCAAGGAGGTTTTCTCTTAAATCTCCCTGTTACAGTGTCTGGTTTTCCTGATGTGCTTTCAGGCAATATTTTTAGCCTTGCTTCACGCTATTCCATATGTGTCTGTTTAGTTTTGCCTATCTAGATCTGACTGTCAAATATTTGTGTGAAAATGCTCATGTTAGAAAAACTTTTTTATAAATATAGACCCTACACAAAAACTGTTTTTTATTCTTTTGACTATCCAAAATCTGTCCAAGATTTTCACTGTAATGTCAAATGTAAACTGTATTTTTCTTAGCTAGATCAACAGCTTTCCTTACTGATTGGATATGAGTTGTAGGAATAATACAGGCACCTGGTTGCAAAGTTCAATTAAGTCAAATTGGGCAGAAATACAGAAGTCAGGAAAGATGAGGGATCAATTTTTTTTTTTTTTTGGGTCACACCCGGCAACGCTCAGGGATTACTCCTGTTTCTTTGCTCAGGAATTACGCCTGGCAGTGCTCAGGGAACTATATAGGATTCTGTGGATTGAACCTGGGTCGGCCGCTTGCAAGGCAAATGCCCTACCCACTGGGCTATCGCTCCAGCCCGAAGAAAGATCAATTTGGAATTTAACAAATGTAGCATGCTAAAAATTATTAAAATAAAGATTTATTATAGACTTGATATTCACCTGAGTTAAGAATATTAAGAAGTTTAGATGAAAGTCAGATATTTCAGAATTTATCCATATTGGGGTGTTTGGGAATAGACTTTGTAAAGATTAAAATGTTTAAAGAGGAAAAGTGAAGACTGAGCAGAAAAAAGACATATTAAAGATGGTCAGTGGAAACCAAATCTACAATGAATGAAGTGTCATTTGCAGTATGGCTAAACACAAGAGAATCACATCATTTATTTCCACAGAATATATTATTAGATATTATTGGATATAAGGCATCTGCCTTACAAGGCAGATTCTACCTCTGGCACCAGTAATTCCTTAAGTATCACCAGGAGTGACTCATGAGCACAGAGACAGGAGCAGTACATGAGCACCATAGAGTATGGTTCCAAAATGCAAAAGGTAAAAATATAATCACTTGTCTATCACTTGTCTTCCCATTATTCATCGATTTGCTCCAGCAGGCGCCAGTAATGTATCCATTCATTGGGAATGAGGTCCATTATTGTTACTGTTTTTGGCATATCAAATACACCACGGTAGTTTGCCAGCTACTGCCATGGCTCTGGGTTCATCCCAGGGGGCCCAGTCTTTTTCTATGTCAGACCATCAACCATCCAGGGCCCATGGGGGGGCCGCCCTGGGTGTAGACAAGCCTGTCTTCTGTCTGCCACCTGCTGACGCAGTCGGGCACCACAGCCACACCTGCAACACCTCGAAGGGCAGGGGCATGTAAAAATATAATATGGAGTAAAATCCAAAATATTCACTTCTTGGTGACTGACTAGCTGACTGCTTCACAGATGCTAATCTTATGCTGTGGAGTGCATTTTAAAAATTATGAAGTCTCCCATCTTAAATACACAATACTGAATCATTTTGAAAAGTTCCCCAGTTTTCATTTCATATTGCAAACTGAACCAGCACCACAGTTACACCCTATATTAAAATCTTGACCAAAATTCCAGTGGCTCATTTGCATGAAGCTCTATTGACTAATCTGAGTGTAAGGAGGACAGTACAGCAGGGAGGGCATTTCCCTTGCATTTGGCCAAACCAGGGTTGATCCCTAGCATCTCATATGGCCCCCAACACTGCCAAGAGTAATTCCTGAGCTCAGAGCCATGACTAACCCCTGAGCATTGCCAGGTGTGACCCAAAAAGCCAAAAAAAATCCTCTCCTGAGTTCACTAAATAGCAAAATTATTGTTGATTTGATTTTAAAAATCCAAGTGCCAATGATAGCAAATTATATTTCTGAAAGAAAATTCTAACATTTAGAAAAGAAACCAAGGGCTGTAGAAATGGAACAGGGATACCGTTTGCCTTGCTTGCAGCAACTGCCAGTTCCATCCCTGGCACCCACATATGACTCCCGAGGTACCACCAAGGAAGAACTCTCAGTGCAGGGCCAGGAATAAGTCCTGAACACCACAAGGTGTGGTTTAAATCCACCCTCCAAAGGGAAAACCAAATTGAATAAATACAGCTAGGATTAAAAGTTCACACCAGTACCACATACAAACATGAATATCAATTTTGCAAATTTGTTCTACCGTATAAGCAATAATAGAACATGTAGAACACAAAAAGAAATTTTTCCAAAGAAACTAGAGTTTGAAAAATTATCACAAATCACATGAAGGTAAACTTTTGCTATTTACACTATATATGACTGTATATTTTAAAAAGCAATTAGAAACTTTAAGAGATAACAAGCTGACACATATATAGCAGTAATCATTAGATTTCTATGCAACCAGACAGAGTATAAAAAAGCTGAGAACATATTTTATTTATGGAAGTAAAAAGACCAAAAACTTTGTAGAGTTAGCAAAAATGTGTATAATTCTTATGAAAATGTTAGAGGATTGAATTGGAACACCCTATAGATTACATCTTTTACTGCAGGATTAAATCTTATTGAAATGTCAACTCCGAAAATTAATATTTTAACTAAAATATGGTACTTTGGTGAGTTTGGAAAATTATTTTAAAGTTTATTGGAAGAACGTCTAACAATGATTTGAGAAAGTCTCAACTTTGGGTGAGTTTAGAAAATTATTTTAAAGTTTATTGGAAGAATACGTCTAACAATGATTTGAGAAAGTCTCAAGAAGAAATGTCATGATAGGTGCCAGAGCGATAGCATCGTGGGTAAGGCGTTTGCCTTGTACATGTCCGACCCAGGTTTGATCCCCCAGTATCCCATAGGATCCACCCAGCACTGCTATGAATAATTCCTGAGTGCAGAGCCAGGAGCAGTGCTGGTGTCACCCAAAAAGCAAGAAAAAAAGAAAGAAATATCATGATAATTTACCCATAAAGCATGAAACATTCACTAACAGTAATGTCAAACTGGTAAAGTCCTAGCATAAGAGCAAACAGCATAGATATCCTGCAACACAGTCTAGTGCAGTTGGCAGAGAAAATGACTCTGAAAGGGTTACAAAACAATGAAGCTGTAAAATTGAAAAACAGGTAAAGTCTATCTGAGAAGGAATTAGTCTTGGAAGCATGACTTATCCAAGGTGAATTTTGTGTTCTAACAGTAAAATTTAAAAAATAAAAGTGAATATATAGTATATAAATATATATTTAACTTATATCTGGTTTGGCAAAGAATTCCAAGACACATAGCATATAAAAATAACAAAAAAATAGTTTTTTTAGGTTAAATATGCCTGAAAGTTATGCTCCTACCATTTAACGATTGTCTTCACACACTTCTCATGACATTGGCTGACTCTGGCTGATATCAAATGGTTCAGGTCATTTACCTTTATACAGCTTTCACATTCCTTCAGAAATCTGCATCCAGATTTGCTCATGGTCTGGCCCAGTGCTGTGGAGCATCCCAAGCTGTGAACTCTGACTTCTGTACTGACCTTTTTTAAGAAACACAAACAACCTGTTAAGGCCTTTGCATTGATGAAGTACAGGCTTTTCAATAATGCTTGGTTAAAAATTGCTAGCTTGGTTCAGCAGTTTGCTTTGTGTTGTGCTGATAATATACTCTAACATTATTGAGTTTCTGCCCCTGAGGTTTTGCAGGTGTGGCTGCAGTACTCGGTTGCATTGGCAGGTGGCAGACAGGAGACAGGCTTGTCTACACCCAGGGCTCTGCCCCGTGGGTCCTGGATGGCTGATGGTCTGACATAGAAAAAGACTGGGTCCCCTGGGATGAACCCAGAGCCATGGCACAGGCATGGTGGTGTATTCAATCTGCCAAAAACAGTAACAATAATGGACCTCATTCCCAACGAATGAAGTCGTTACTGGCACCTGCTTGAGCAAATCGATGAACAGTGGGAAGACAAGTGACAAGTGACAACAATATTGAGTTAGACTACAAATATTTTCCTTTTCCTCTTGACCTTTAAACCAAAATTCCTTTGCTTCATTTGTTTTGAGAGTTGTGGGTGACCATGGCCATTCAGAGCCTTGGTCAGTTTTGCAGCTGAGAATCACAACCCTGCAGGGTCACACCAAGTGATACTGGGGGTGGGGTGTGGGGGGTGTATGTGGACCAGGAATGAAACTCAGGACCTACTGCAGCAGGCAACCACCCTTCGAGCTTTCTTCCTAGACCCTTGACCTTGGCTTTCAACTGAAACTGTACTCCACAGCCGTAAGCACAGCCTTGCATCACTCACATACACTTTCAACAGTTTATTGCTACTCTAACAAAACTAGGTCAGGAGTGAATAAAGCTCAGTCCTCTCTACTTAAGTTCTTCTTATGTTTTCATTTTGGAGGGTTTGAGTCTCACCTGGCTGTGTTCAGTTATCACTCCTGGAGAGGTCTGGTGCCAGGGATCACACTGGATGTGCAATGAGCAAGGCCAGCGCCCTAATCACGTGCTCTCTCTCCAGCTCCCTGTACCGTAATCACCGTGCTCTCTCTCCAACTTCCTGTACCGTAATCACTGTGTTCTCTCTCTGGCTCCCTGTGCCCTAATCACCATGCTCTCTCTTGGGCTCCCTGTACTCTAATCACCGTGCTCTCTCTCTGGCTCCCTATATCCTAATCACTGTGCTCTCTCTCCCAGCTTTCTGTACTGTAATCACCGTGCTCTCTCTCTCTCTCTCTCTCTCTCTCTCTCTCTCTCTCTCTCTCTCTCTCTCTCTCTCTCTCTGCTCCTGTACCCTTATTACCATGCTCTCTGTCGTGCTCCCTGTACCTTAACTCTTAGGTCCTTTAACTCTTCATCAGCAACTTTTCATCAAAGCTGGTCATTCCTCGAGCAATTTTGTGATCTATTCTAAGCACACTGCACATTGTTCTCTTATGCTTCTGAGACAGTATAATCCATCAACCGATTTTACATGCAGTTTGAAAGATTTCTAAATCATCTGCCTCTACCATCATAGCAGTCAAGGCTCCAGGATTATGAATCAAGCTAGGTGTGCCACTTAGTTTAAATAATGGTGCAGATAATTAAACATATTAGGGTTAAAGCTGTAAAGTGAAAAATCTACAAATCTAAAACAAAATTGGTTAACGTTTTTTACCCATGAAATTAATCTGTAATTCTTATTGGGAGTTAGCTGGGGAAGAGAATAAAGCTGTAACCTCATCTACTAAGAGAACAGGGCTGAAGGGATTTAGAAAGGAGGGTGGAGAGACCCTGGTGCTCTGATGGGTGCTAGCGCTAAACAAATAAACAAAAAAAAAAAGGATGGTGGTTGTGGTGGTGGATTTTGAGCATTTTGGTGCTCAATTTGGTGGCGGGAAGGTGCAGTAACTTCGTACACCAAACTGTAATTGTTATAACTCTTGTAACCATGTGACCTGAACTATGAACTAACAATAAAACACAATCAAACAAACAGCCGGTTTCTCTTCCCAGGTGCTGTTAATACTCTTCTCACATTTCATGATGTTATCGCAAAAGCAGATTTTCCTGTCCTAATGGGTTCTTGAGAATTGTCTGATAGATTTACAAACAAAACTCTGAGGTTGAAGGTTAGTATCTTGTACTGGTGCTTCCAGGACCCTCCCAATGTCCAGGCTCTCCGTTATCAGGGAATGACATCCAGGCCCTGTCCCTAATGCAGCCTGGTCCCCTGTCACAGTCTTCTCGCCTCCTCTAATCCATGTCACCAGCCTGGTCTCTGAGCTGCTCTCTACCCGGTGTATGCGGTGGGCCAGGTCCCCATTCTCATACTGTTGCTGTATCCCAAACAGTTGCAGTTACCTAGTCCCAGGTTTCCTGCTCTCCGGTCATGTGCATGTGGGTGAGAGTCCTGGGATCGGACTTTATCCCCTCCTAGGCATAAAGGTCCAATCCCTGTCTGGATTCTGCCCTTTGTGGTCCTGAGGTAACCACCTATACTAAGCCCTGACCTGGCACACACAGTCCTACCTGACCTGGAGGTCCCTGGAGAGAGCAGTGGGTCCAGCACAAGCTAGTTCTGAAAGGGAGGAGGGAGAGCGAGTGGATTTCTCAGCTGCCCTCGTGCCCCTTTTTTATCAATAGCCAACCACCCCAGCCACCCCATTCTGCATTCTACTTGGATACCTGTCCAGGGTGGAGATTTAAAGTGACCTGGAGTCCTACGCCTCAACCTGCTGTAGCAGAGTTACTTTGGTACCTACCTGGGTTAGGAAGCCCAGATTTTTCCACCTCAATTTAGAATTAACTAATATGTTTTGCTAATTTTTAGACCAACTCAATGACATTTCTAATGATCCTAAACTAAAAAAAAAAAAAAGTTTGCCCAGTCAAGGCTACATAGAGTCACGTCATATTCCTAGACACTGAGAAAATATAGTCATTTCTGAAGCATCATAGTCTGCTTTCTGTGGTGTAGGTCCCTTCCTCTATTCTTCTTGCTGCTTGCCTCTGCACTTGTTTATACTGCAATAATGTAGAAACTTAACTGATTTGTGTAGCTACTATATCATGTAATAGACTTTCAGGGACCCTTAATAAAATAAATGAAGCGATACCAACTTTTCATGAAATTACTGTCATTATAAATATCTGAACTGGAAGCTTTCTAGGAAGGAGGAGGAGGAGGTGGAGGAGGAGAAAAAGGAGGAGGAAGAAGAGCAGGAGGATGGGGAAGGAAGAGGAGGAGGAGGAGGAGGAGGAGGAGGAGGAGGAGGAGGAGGAGGGAGGGGGGGGAGGAGGAGGGGAAACTGGCACCAAAGATACAGAAGGACAACTGCAGAGAGCAAGAGAGATCGCTTGAGACACAATTAGAATGAATGCCTCTTAGAGGAAAAGAGGTTAAAGTAGGAATAGATTGGATTGATTCAATTAATTCTCAGGAAGCCAGTTATCTATTTTTGGCTCCTTTGTTCTAAGACTTAGAATTTTACTGCTGAGAACATGTGAAACTATCTTTTACTATAACGTAAACTTAATGATTTGCTTTTGTAAATTGATTTTGCCCAACATTCACTCCATTGATTCAGTCATTTTTGATATGTCAGTGCCAACTTATACTTATTAAAAATTATTTAAAGCTGAAAACATAGATTCCATTCTCAAAGGACATGCCATATTGATTTCTTCTCAATCTCCTAAAATAATTAAAACAAAACCAAATACCTTCAGTGAAACCAGTAGATTTTAACTTACTGCAGTACCATTAATGTCAGTATAAAACTATCAAATACTGTTAAAAATTTAGGATAGGAAAAGATAAGATAGAAACACAAATATTCACAAGTTTTTTGGGGTGTTTTTGTTCTTGTTTTTTTTTTAAATATTTTATTATACCACTGTGAGACACAATTACAAAGATGTTCATAAGATGTTCATACTTTGGTTTCAGTCATACAGTGTTCCAGCACCCATCCCTCAACCAGTGCCCATTTCCTACCACCCGATGTCCCCGATTCCCTCCCCCTCCCTAGCCTGCCTCTATGGCAGGTTTCACAAGTCTTTTGAATGAAACTTAAAACCTTTTATACTTTCTAATAAGACTATAATTTTAAGCACCTTTAGACTTTTTCTGGTAATTTTTATTTGTATAAAAATTTCAATAACTGGGGCTGGAGCGATAGCACAGTGGGTAGGATGTTTGCCTTGCACGCAGCCAACCCGGGTTCAATCCCTGGCATCCTGTATGGTCCCCGAGCTCCACCAGGAGTAAGTGCTGAGTGAAGAGCCAGGAGTAACTTCTGAACATCGCTGGGTGTGACCCAAAAATGCAAAAAAATAATAATAATGAAACTAAGAAATTTCAATAACTGAAAAGACACTTTTAAATATATTTTCTGCCTGCCACAGAGGCAAGCTGGGGAGGGGAGGGAATCGGGGATGTTGGTGGTGGGAAATGGGCACTGGTAGAGGGATGGGTGCTGGAACGTTGTATGACCAAAACCCAAATATGAACATCATATGAACATCTTTGTAACTGTATATCTCACGGTGGTACAATAAAATATTTTAAAAATAAAAATAAATAAATAAATAAATATGTCTTCTGGGTGGGAAGAGAGATCATCTAGAGAGTGAGAAGATGCAAGTATAGGTGGTGAGTGTGACAAAGTATAAAACTACAGAGTTATGATGCCATATTGCTGAAATTTTATATATTGTAAATAAGTGATAAATCTTTTCTAAAAAGCAGATTGGTTGCACTATATACTATGATTATTTGGGCCATATGTCAAATTTTAGCTAAAAGAGTACACATTTTGAAAAATTTAAACAATTCTGCAAAACCAATAATAGGATATTCCAAAAAATGTTCAGTTTCAAGATTAATTAGATATGAGGGACCGTTTAAAGCAAAATCACAAAGCAACTTTGTTTCTATTGTGTTTTGTTTTGTTTGGCAAGTTTCAGAACCACATCTTACAATACAAACAAAAAAGAAATAAAATTAATTATAAGTCACATTTTATTTAAATTTAAAGTAATTAAATTGATATCAAATAGATTTCAGGGAATTAAACATTAGTATAGGGACTAGAGGCATTTGCCTTCCATGCAGCTGACTTGGGTTCAATACCCAGCATTCCATATGGCTCCCTGTGCTCTGACATAAGGAATTCCTGAGTGGAGAGAAGAGTAAGCCCTGAGCATCACCAGGTGTGACCCAAAAAGCAAAGACTAAATAAATAAATAAATAAATAATCACTTGTCATCCTGTTGTTCATCCATTTGCTTGAGTGAGCACCAGTAATCTCTCCATTCATTGGGAATAATGTTCATTATTGTTACTGTTTTTGGCATATTGAATACACCATGGATAGCTGGTTAGGTTCTGCCGTAGCTCTGGGTTCAACCCAGGGGGCTCAGTCTTTTTTCTATGTCGAAACCATCAACTATCCAGGGCCCACAGGGCAGAGCCCTGTTTGTAGACAAGCCTGTCTCCTGTCTGCCACCTGCTGATATGGCCATGCACTGCAGCCACACCTGCAATACCTCGAGGGGCAGGGATAATAAGCAGATGAACCACAAAATCCTAGTCTTATGAATGGTTCCACTAGCATGACTAAGGCTTAAGCCAATCAAATACAGAAGTGCTGAGGTCATAACTAAATCAGTGGCACATGTCATAGGACCAGGGGAATTATCATTCTGCTTCATTAATGTTAGAGGGAGGGGCATATGCTGAGGTTTGATAGCATCACAAAAATCAGCTTTTACTGAGTGATATTAAGTTTTATACAACTACGAAAGAATGAAACAAATGAAACTTAAGTTCAGAAGAGAGAAGTAGCTTGCCTACTACCTCACAATAGGTAAGTATGCTTAAAGGAAAGAATGAGATCTCTTCTATATCTCTACAAATAAACACACAAACACACACTCACTCTCTCTCTCTAAACACACAAACACACACTCACTCTCTCTCTTTCTTACACTTACTCTTTCTCTCTCTTATACTCACTCTCTTTCTCTCTCTCTCTCTCTCTCTCTTTGGTTTTGGAACACACCAGGCAATGCTCAGGGCTTATTACTGGCTCTGTACTCTAGGATCTCTTGGTCAGGCATCGGGAGACCATTTGGGGTGCAGGGAATAAATTAGCATTGGCTGAGTGCATGACAAGCATGTCCCTCGTGACTATTACACCAGTCTCAAAACAAACTATTATGACCATTAGAAGAGGATCTTATACTCTTGGGATCTAAATTTCACTATACCAATAATAAATTATTGGAACTTTTCATTCAGTTGTCATACTAATGGTAAGTTCTGACTGCCCATGTTTAAATTTCTCTTCCTAGGCTGCAATAATCTAGCTAATATGGTATGCTCACTGTTGAAGAGGGTAACTAGAGAAGTTACTGCATTAGTTTCACTTCAAAAGCTGAACATTCTTAGGCAGGACTTCTCACGCCACTACAGGAATAGAATGAATTGCTGTTTAAACAGTGAGATGAGAGGGCCATCTTTTCACTTCTGCTTCTGCTCAGTAAGACTTCATGTTCACTGTTTTCAGGCACTAACTTGGAGAAGGCCCTGGCTAGATCCCGCCATGCCTCCCGACTGCCTCATGAACGGCTGTGCACAGGGAGAGCAAGGAATAGCTCTGCCCCCATGTTTGAGAGTCTCTGGACCAGCATACCTGGGCCGGATTGAGAGAAAAAATCAATTGGCAGAGCCTCACAACAAAGCCAGAACGCCCCTCACCTCCACGTGGTGCCACCATTTTCCACATTCGGACTTCCCTCTCATCAGAACTCCACCCAGCAGACCAGCCCATCACAGCCCGGCTCGGGCGGCTGCGGCGCGGCTCAACAATAAATGCTTTATTTGGAGGTGTTTAATAGAGTTTGCCTCCCACTCAGCAAGCCTGGCAAGCTTCTCGTGTTGTATTTGATATGCCAAATTCCAGTAACAATTATATTGGGTCATTCCCATGACCTAATATAATTGTTTGAGGCTCTTTATGTTCCTGTAGCAAGCCGATGCCCCTGGCTCTACTGGCATGAGACAGGACATATGGAGATATTACTGGTGCCCGCTCTAGCAAATAGATGATCAATGGGAAGATCGTGATGGTGATCGTGGAACTTGGAGAAGGATCTTTTCTTTTTTGGATCACACCTGGCACTGCTCAGGGGTTAGTCCTGGCTCTGTAAATCATTCCTACTCACTATAGAAAAAATACTTAAATATCAAGTCTAAGAATGAAAGCCACTTTAAAAAGGTTAATTTTCCAGCAATATTTTAACAATTAAGGAAAACATACTTAAGTTTTTCTTTAAAAATAAGTATGTTTTTATTTTAAAAATAAGTGTTTTTCTTTAAAAATAAATCACTTTTATCTCTTGTCTTCCCACTGTTCATCGATTTGCTTGAGTAGGTACCAGTAACATCTCTATATGTCCTGTCACATGCTAGTGTAGCCCAAGGGCATCTGCTCACTCTAGAAATACAAAGAGCTTCAAATAATTCCATCAGGTAATGGGAATGGGGTCTTAATTGTTACTGCTATTTAGCATATCAAATATGACACTGGTAGCTTGCCAGGCTCTTCTGTGCAGGTGGGATACTCTTGAAGTTGCCTCTATCTTGTGCATTTATTGATGAACAGCTTTGTGGCCGTGCAAGCCGGGCTGTGATCAGCTCTTCTGCTGGGTGGAACTCTGACGAGTGGGGAGTCCAGTTGAGGAAAATGGCAGCCCTCATGCTGTGGGGGTTCCTCTGACTTCTTGTGAGGTTCTGCCAGGGTAGCGGGCCAGCGCTAGAACCTGCCTGCCCTCCTGGGCACCTCATGCTCAGCTGGGCACGAGGAGAGCTGGTAGCAGTTCTGCCCCATGTATGTGAGTGTCTGGATCAGGCATACCTTGGCTGGGCTATTTTATATCTATATAAAATAAATAAAAATGTTTTAAAATTTTCAGTTCCTTCAACACAAATGATACATTTCAAGTGTTCAAGTACTTACTATCATTTCATTGCAGAAATTTCTTTTTGACCACGCTGGGAGATAGTGTCCCCCTAGATTATTTATGGGGTAAAATGGTAGGTATCTGCTCTGCCTGGGGTATCTGCATCTGTGGTCGGCAACTACACCACCTCCGCTTCAATGATGATATCGTTCTAATAACACCAAACATTAGCCAAGCGGCACAAATGCTGGCTGACTTCAACCGAGAATGTGGAAAGATAGGTTTACAGCTGAATCTCAAGAAAACTATGTTCATGAAAAATGAACTAGTTCCAGAGGCCCCATTTACTCTCAATGGAAAAACATCTCCGAATGCAGGAGTTATGTGCACCTAGGTCAAGAAGTCAACATGATGGATGACCTAACACCTGAGCTACACAGGAGGAAGAGAGCGGCATGGAATGTGCCTTCAAAGGCATCGAAGAAATAGCGAAAAAGACAAAGAACCTCCGGCTCTGGGCACATCTCTTTGACTCCACCGTTCTCCCTGCATTAACATACGCCTCAGAGACCTGAGCCCTACGAAAGCAGGATGAGAACGTTATTCAGGTCTCCCAAAGGGAAATCAAAAGAGCTATGCTTCTTGTATAAAAAATAGTTCAGGAACTTCATAGACTCAAAACCACCCTTAAAAGAAGGACTGAGAGAGCTACTCTAAGACAAGACAAAACCCCCAAAACAACAAAATTATACAGAAAGATGGCACAAAATCCCATGACAATAATTTCTATCAATGCCAACAGTCTAAATGCACCAATTAAAAAACAAAGAGTGGCAAAATGGATCAAAAATTGAACCCGACATTCTGCTGCCTTCAAGAGATGCATCTGAGTCTCAGAGCAAAGAGAGGCTCAAAGTTAAAGACTGGAAAATAATCCTTCACTCAAACAACCCCTCCAAAAAGGCTGGGGTGGCCATTCTAGAATCCGACAACATAGACTTCAGGCTAAAAAGGCCAGAAGAAAAAAATGAAGGTCACTTATTAATATTTTCTTTGCTTTTTGGGTCACACCCAGCAGTGTTCAGGGGTTACTCCTGGCTCTGCACTCAGGAATCACTCCTGGCGGTGCTTGGGGGACCATATGGGATGCCGGGGATAGAACCCGGGCCGGCACTGGCCGGCCACATGCAAGACAAACGCCCTACCCGCTGGGCTATCACTCCGGCCCAGAAGGTCACTTATTAATAATCAAAGGATACATATATCATGAAGAAATTATGCTCCTAAACATATATGCATCCAACGAGGGGCCAGCAAAATACTTAAAACAACTGCTAATAGACTTCAAAGATGATATTGACTGCAATGCGATTGTAGTTGGAGACTAACATTGCTCTATTACCTCTTGATAGATCGACAAGACAAAAACGTACCACGGAAATAATAGCCCTAAAGGTAGAGATGGAAGAAAGAGGGCTAGTAGATGTATACAGGGCATTCCATCCCCAAAAAGCCAAATACAAAATTTTCTCCAGCACACATGGAACATACTCCATGATATATCACATGCTAAGCCACAAAACATACCTCCATAAAATCAAGAAGACAGAAATTGTGTCAACTATTTTTTCAGACCATGATGCACTGAAAATAGAAGTTAATCGCTCAAGGAAACAAAGAGTCATACCAAGCACCTGGAAACTAAACAGGTCACTGTTGAACAACCAGCAGGTCATAAAAGAAATCAAAGAAGAAAAAAAATCCTGGAAACAAATGAGACTGACGATTTGAATTATTAGAACTTGTGGGATACAGTGAACCCAGTGTTAAGAGGAAAGTTCATTGCTCTTCATGGCCATCATATGGAAAGGCCATCATAAAGTTTGATTTCACAGTTTAAGGTCTTAAAAAGCAATCAGCAAAAGGAGCCCAAACCAGGCAGAAAGAAAGAAATAATTAAACTAAGAATGGAAATCAATGAGATGGAATCCCAAAAACAATCCAAAAGATCAATGA
This sequence comes from Cryptotis parvus, assembly GCA_021461705.1. Classification (NCBI taxonomy): domain Eukaryota; kingdom Metazoa; phylum Chordata; class Mammalia; order Eulipotyphla; family Soricidae; genus Cryptotis; species Cryptotis parvus. Next base: position 16,720 of record JAJIBD010005917.1, on the reverse strand, counting down.
AACCATGAGCTGATTCTTTGAAAAAAAAATAAACAGGATTGACAAACCACTTGCAAGACTGGCAAGGAAAGGGAAAGAGAGAAACCAAATAAATAGAATCAGAAATGAAAAATGGGACATCACAGCCGAAACCACAGAAATTCAAAAGATCATCAGAGATTACTATGAGAGTCTGTTTGCCACGAAACAAGAGAACTTAGAAGAAATTGACAAGTACCTGAATTCCTAAAGCCTTCAAAGTTGCAACAAAAAGATTTGGAATACCTCAACAAACCTATCACTGTCGAGCAGTTAGAATCAGTAATCAAAAGTCTCCCAAAAACAAAGGCCCAGGTCCAGTGAATTCTACCAAACCTTTAAAGAGGACCTACTGCCAGTCCTTTTCAAGCTCTTCCAGGAAATAGAAGAAACAGAAACACTCCCAAATAGCTTTTATAAGGTACATATCACCCTGATACCCAAGTCTGACAGATGTCATGAAAAAGGAAAATTACAGGCTAATCTCCCTGATGAACATGGATGCTAAGGTCTTCAATAAAATGCTAGCAAATAGAATCCAAAGAGTCATCAAAAGATTATACACCATGACCAAGTAGGATGCATCTCTGGAACTCAAGGATGGTTCCACATCTGCAAGTCAATCAATATAATACATCATATCAATAAGAGGAAAAATAAAAAACCATATGATCATATAAATAGATGCAGAGAAAGCATTTGACAAGATCCAAAACCCATTCATGATTAAAAAAAACTCTTTGTAAAATGGGAATTGAAGGATTCTTTTCTTAAATAGTCGAAGCCATCTGCTACAAGCCCACAGTGTGGGAAAGAGTATTCACCAAAACCCATCTGATAAGGGGTAAATATCCATGATACATCAGGCACTAGTAGAACTTTACAAGAAGAAAATAGCCAAACCCATCAAGAAATTGGGAGAAGTGAACAGAAACTTTCAAATGGAAGAAATTCACATGGCCAAAAGTTAGATAAAAAAGTGTTCTTCATCATAAATCATCAGGGAGATGAAAATCAAAACAACAATGGGGTATCATCTCACACCACAGAAACTGGTGCACATCCAAAACAGCAAGAACAATTGGTGCTGGCGTGGATGCATGGAAAAATGGACTATCATTTACTGTTGTTGGGAGTCCCAACTGGTCGAGCCCTTTTGGAAAACAATATGGATGTTCTTCTGAAAACTAGATATTGAGTTCCAATTTTACCCAGCAATACCAATACTGGGAATATACCCTGGAGACCCAAAAACATACAGTAGAAACACTATTTTACTTCTATATTTATCACAGCACTGTTCATGATAGCCAGAACCTGGAAACAACCTAAGTGCCCAAGAACAGAAGACTGGCTAAAGAAACTGTGGTACATCTACACAATGGAATATTATGCAGCTGTCAGAAAAGACCAAGTCATGAAATTTACCTGCAAATGGATGGACATGGAGACTATAATGCTGAGTTTGAAATTAGTCATATGGAAAAGGATATATATATATAACATATAATGAATGACTGCATTCATTAATGGGAAATAAATATATACCAGTATTCTACTAATAGTGACAAATGATAAAGCCAGACTAGAGCTCAGCATTGAATATACACAAAGAGAATTACATGATAAACCCTAAATGTCTGTATGGCAAGCTACAATGTATAAGAGAAGAGAGAGAGATACAGAGACAGAGATAGAGAGAGACAGAGAGCGAGAGAGAGAAAAAATTGCCTGCTATAGAGGCAGGCTGTGGGGTGGGTGGGAGGGAATGTGGGGACATTGGTGGTGGGAATGGGGCACTGGTAGAGCGACAAGTGCTAGAACATTGTATGACTGAGACCCAATTATGAACATCTTTGTAATTGTATATCTCATGGTGGTATAATTTAAAAAAATTAAAAAGGAAACAATCAGCAGGATTGGGAGGAAACAATAAAGGCAAGAAAATTCTAATAAATAGCAAACTACATAGGTCAGTAGGTAGATAAAATATGTTGGATACTTGAAACACACAGGAAGCTATACAAATATCAGTGTGCAGACATTTATAGCATTTTATGACTCAGGGATATAGATAATCAAATTTATATATCAAAGGTACAATAAGAAAAGAGGAAAAAGAACTATAAAGTTAAATTATAATATTTCATTTCAGTTATGAAAAAGTCCACTTCACCCTCTGAACTTGACAAAAGTCTGGAAAAATGGAAAGCAATAGATGTAGATATAAATACATTTCCTACACAAGGGCAAGATGGTAAGGAATGTAGAGACACAGCTGATGTTACTTCCTAACTTCCTTGGTTAATTACAACTTCAATTTTGGAGTCAGAGCAACAATATTTGATTGAGATGGATGCTGAAGATTAGAGTAACTGATGATAAAAGGAATATATTCAAAATATTTTGAGGCCAAAGAGATAGCACAGTGGATAGGGTGCTTGCCTTGCATGTAACCAAACCCAGTTCCCTGAGCCCTACCAGAAGCAATCCCTAATCTCAGAACCAGGAGTATCCTGAGTACAGCTGGGTGTGCTCCAAAAACAAACCACAAAAAGCTATCTTTAAATCCCTTCTGTTTTGTGGTATACACAGTAGTGTAAATTCTACATTTTATGAATCCAAATCAGTGATAAATAGTTAAGAAAGATCTTTTAATATAATGGAAAGCATTGGGTAATTGTGGCTTAAACACTAAACTGAAAAATCACTAGATAATTAGTAAAGGGAAGGTCAAGTCAGGATCGTCAACTTCCTTAAAACAATTGTTGCTACTATGATAAAAGCAGCATATTTGAATAGTCAAAATAGTCTGAGAAAAAACTATTGTGAGGAAAAGAAATTCATTATACAAGTAAATTTAGGCAATGCCTTGACCAAATAGTGATAAGATGGAAGGTAAAATGAATGTTTTATACCCACCTATGCTATCATATGCAAAGTATCTAACATCATCTCTGGGGACTTGGAGCAATAGCACAATGGACAAAGCACTTGCCTTGCATATGGCTGGCCAGACTTACACTGCCTATGGTTCCCCTAGCACTGCCAGAAGTGATCCCTGAATGCAGAGCCAGAAGTAAGCCCTGAGGAGCATTGGGTGTGACCTCCTTCCCCAAAAAAAAAAATATCTATGCAATTTTCTTGGTCAATATTAATACTTTTAATCTAGTTATAATGAAGCACTATAAAGATTAACTGCCAAATGTTCTATCAACAAGAATGTGGTGGGCTATAGATTGGGTTAAAGGACTGAAACAGAAGCCTTGCATGTACAGTCCTATGGTGGTTCCCTGCCCACATCTCTTGCACATACTCCCAGTGAGATCACACCCCTACCACTGGGGTGTAGTCTGCAAACACCACAGTAGTGGCCCCAGCCACTTCCATCCCTCCAAAAAGAAAAGAAAAGAAAATTAGTTGGGGGTGGTAATGTTTTATTTGAAAATGTCATTGTCAGATGGCAGAAATAGAGTAGGAGGGGAATTTCCTCTCATGTAGCTAACACAGACTGGATCTCTTATATACCCTGTGATCCCCAGAGCACAGCCAGGAGTCAATTCTGAGTGCAGGGCCATGAGGAAGACCTGAACAAGGCCAATGTGTCTCCTAGACTGTTAGATCCTTCTATGGCCCCAACTATGTAAGCCCTGGGGTCTTGAGAAACAAGTCATTGACCACGCATATCTATCCTGGACATCTGGATAGTATAGTTTTACCACCGACTGAGGACAGGAAGTCCTCAACGTTGGTGAAGCACATGACTAGAAGAGGAGAGACCACTTCTCTGTCTTTCTTTAAGTTTGCATGACCTTTTTAGGATGGAAAGTTTGAAATATGTTTTTCTTTTAAGTTCATTGGCTATATGGATTTGCGCAGGTTGTTACATGTCACGGCCTTGGAAGGCCTATATAACCCTTCTTGCCCTCTCCCCAGGTTCGAACATTCTCCTTAGGACTTACTTGTCTCAGTTAAGTGATCGGCCCCAGCTAGCTGGAATAAACCCTGTGTGTTATTGCATTATGGGTGTGGTTCTTTGCCTTCCAAGTGGAGAAGCGGACAAACAGAGCAAGGGCTCCAACAAGACTAAACAGTACAAACGAAACAAAAGAAAGCTAAAGTTATAAAAAGGAAAGAAAGGCTAAGGATCAAATACGGGTAACTGCATACAAGGCAAGCTGCATGCAAGAACTATAGAATGTCTCTAGACCTATGGAAATATTTGGATTAAAGAAGGCTAAGTACAGTGAAGGATATAATAGTAATTTCAGTATGAACTTTATGTGGTATATACACATGCTGATTTTCAATGATGCATTCCTTAAACTTACATAACAAGTTTATGTGATATGACTTTAATTTAAATAAATAAGGTTAAGAAATAATGACAACTACAAACAAAACTGACTCTAGAAGACTGAATGCTTTATTGAAGCAAATGATTATGTCATAACAAACCTTATTAAGCTGACTGATAAATTTTAAATATGGATAAAGGTATAAATCAAAATACATCAATGTAAATTTATTTAGTTGTTATACTGTTACATAATGAATGTCCCTTACTATTGAAATATTTATAGGTAAAGAATGCTAATGTATGCAATTTGTTCTCCAATTGTTCAAGAAGGTAATTATTTATGAGCATATAAATCATAAATATATGAACCAAAGGGAGGGAGAGAGGGAGAGACAGATGAGCAAAGGAGAAGACAAAGCAAGTAGATTCCTAAACAATATGTGAATTGGATGAAGGACATGTGAGGATCTTTGTATTATTACTCGGAGGAAGAGTGGTTTGGGAAACACCCAGTGGTGCTCAGTACTTGCTTCTGGTTCAGTGCTCAGGGATCACTCTTGAGGGTGTCCTGGACCATATACAGAGCCAGAGATTGACCCAGAATCAGTTGAGAGTGAGGCAAAAGCTGTAATACCTGCATAACTCTCTGGCCTTTATTATATTTTTGCATTCTATTCCAACATGGAATTACTTGCCCCCCACCATTTTAATTAAAAAGTGTGAGAACAACCACAGTATAATCAGAAGCAGAATTATATTTCAATTAAGGGGTTGGGAAAGATTTGGAAAGGATTATGCTGGTTTACCCAAAAGATGCAGCAGAATAAACCACATTTTAAAGCAGGTCCATGCTATTAAAGGTCCATGAGAAAGAAATATGGTATACTCTTGTCCCCAACTCTCTCACTGTTATTTTTAATATAATTAGCATGCAAGATGACTTGGATAACTTAAGGACATTTTAAAAGCAACTGCTGTGCACTGAATCTACTATGAACATAATTTGGCGGGTGTAGGCCAAAATTAAGGTGTTGATGTGCAATTCCTAGTTTGTTCTCAGGAATGACCCTTTACAGTGCTCAAGAGATCATATATGGTAGCAAGGATTTGGGACCTGGTGGTCGATGAAATAAAAGACAAGAGCCTTGGTGCTTACAGGACCTCTCCAGATTTGAAACCTAATTTCTGAACATGGTTTTATTTTCTTATGGGTAGCAAAATGTCCATATTATAATCCTATTAAAAAGAAAAAGCCTAGAAGAAGGATATTATTAGACAGTCAACTGTCCACTTTAGGGAAACAGGGCTAATGATTTCTTTAAGATAATATCTGTTCTTGGGCCTGAGCACAGCAGGTAGGGAATTTGCCTTGCATGCGGCTGACCTGGTTTTGATCTCCGGCATCCCATATCGATCCCTGAGCACCTCCAGGAGTATTCCTGAGTGCAGAGCTAGGAGTAACCCCTGAGCATTGTGGGGTGTGACCCAAAAAAGCAAAAAAAAAAAAAAGAGTTAAAAGTAGTGTTGATCTTTTAAAATTATTAATTTTGTGCTGACATTTTCCTTCATGACATATACCTAAACTTCTTCTTCTTTGCTGAGCATTTACCTTAACAGTATACATCTTAAATATTTGGTTAATTGCATTTGCAGATTTATTTTAGAAATCGATGTGGAGGAGATCCTTGTCTCACCAGCCATGCAGACAAATATGTTTTACTACTTCTCAGATATTGCCTCTAGCTGATTCCCCTTCCTGGTAGCAATGAGTTGTCAGTCCACACTATGACTTTCCCTGCTACCTCTCATCTTCCATTTCATCCCTTAAGTATTGGGATTTGGGGGCCATCAAGGCTGCGATATTGCAACCTTTCTAGGATCATTCTTCATTCACTAACTAGTCAGAATTATAAACTATGATATACATAGTTATAAACTTATGATACTACTCAGAACTTCAGTTGCAAAAATGCAATCCCTAAGAAAAGCACAGACAGATATGTTAATTGTAACCTATGTATAAATGTGCATTATTCATGTCTCAGTAGGGCTCTGCCCTAGAGAATATATTTTAGAGAATGTTCTAATAGAAGCAATACGATGACAGAGCTGAGGAAACCACAAAGTTGTTGCAATGCAACAGAATTATGATGCCAGGAGTTTGTGTTTGCATCTTAAAAGGTTTATCATTTTGAGAGATGGCTACAGTGTGTCAGACTCTAATGGTTTTGATGGAATTTCACCATCAGCCTAGTCACATGAAGAAGTCAGAATCAGCTTTTTAGTGTCTGATTTCTTTCAAGGGGATCCAGAGAGCCACTTTCCAATTATTCACTTCTTTTTCTTAAGAGAAATTGATCCTGAGTTTGGTCTAAAGACTAGGATCACCAAACAATGTTTCTTCTAGCAAGGCTTTTACTAATACTTGTATAAAAAGGGCCAAGGTTCAAACATTCTAATGTAATTACTGGCTATTAAAATGCTGATGCATTAAACTTCTGAGAAAACACAAGTCTCTTTGACCTCTTGCAACAGAAAACGTCAGTTCCCTCTAACAAATATCAAAACTAGTTTATTTTTTAGAGTATGTAAATTTTGAGCTTAGCCACACCCCCCACCTGCTCCAGCACAACCTGCAACTATCTATTTTATTTTATTTTGCTTGGGGTCATACCTTGCACTGCTCAGGGATTACACCCAGCTCTGTGCCCAGGGGCCTTACCCAGCAGTGTTTCAGGGACCATGTGGGTACCCACTGAGGGATCCAACTCCGACCTCCAACATTTGAAACTTGAACTTAGCCCTTTTTGATTTTGATTTTCTTTATGTGCCTGATTTAAATAACTGGTTCACTTGATCACTTGAATCCCGTTATTCATCGATTTGCTTCGAGCGGGCGCCAGTAACATTTCCATTGGACCCTATCACGTGTTAATTTTAAGTATCACTGAAAAAGATTTTGTGAAAATTTGTTACCTCATTTAGCATCATTTATGATTTATTTTTAAGCAAAAGAAATTAATTTAGCACTAACAATCTCAACAAGTCAAAAACACAGTTTTGAGATTTTTAGGAAGATTTCAGCTAAGTGCAATACTGTCAGTCCTATGAAAACAAATCAAAAAGCCAAAAGACAGTATTTAAGATTACTCTCTGAGAACAAATCCTAAAACATGTGTGACCTAGAGGTTTTAAGAAGTAATATTCATGGATCTTTGGTTTTCTTAAAAAGTACTAATACAAAATAATTTTAGAGAATTTATTTTTTTTTTGTTTTTTGTTTTTGTATTTTTTATACCACGTGAGTATCAAATAAAAAGAATACATAAAAAGTCATGGTTGGTTGGCTTTCCTTCTCTTTTGTGTATGCTGAAAAAAATGAACAAACAACCCCATTAAAAATGGGGAGAAGAATGAACAGAAACTAAAGGAAGAATGAAAAAAAGAAAAAATGCTCATATCACAATCACAGAGAGATGCAAATCAAAACAACAAGAGATACCACTTTTCACCAAGAGACTGGCACTATTCAAAAAATTTTAGAGAATTTAGGAATTTGGGGGCTAAAGTGATAATCTGTTAGGGATAACTGTTAAGGACAATCTTTGCCTTGCAGCAGCTGGCCTGGGTTCCATCCCTCAGCATCCCACAGGCTCCCAGGCACTGCCAGAGTAATTCCTGAGTGCAGAGCCATGAGTACCCACTGAGCATTGCCAGGTGTGACCGAAAAACAAAAAACAAAACAATTTGGGAGTTTCACAGGACCCCTGAGGTAAGGTATATCCTGAATTTACATGTAAGCCTGGTTGAAGCTTCAGGAAGAAATTTTTATAACAAGGGTCAGAACCATGTGGGAGGCTTTAAAACTGTTCATCCAAGTTATTGATACTCATCTGAATCAATTACCTGCTTTCCCTATGCCTGTTTCCTTACCCACAAAAGATACTATTATTAATACCTCCAGAGAAGTAGTACAATAAATACTTTCAACATTTGTTACATGACTAAAGAATAGTGGTTCCTTGTTTCAGATGTAGGTTGATGCAAGAATTAAGAGGAACAGTCTAGTCTTCAGTGTACTTAGAAGCAGTAAAAAATACATAATAACAAAATACATAACTCCATTTTGGTAGAGAATATAAAAGGGACCAAGCATAGACTTAAAGATGAGTTTTAAGGAATAAAATATATTTTACTAGTGAGGTAAAAGAACATAAGAGAGTGATTTATGGACAGATAAAAGATCAAAGACGGAGCTCGTAAGTATACACAGGTCTATGGATTAAATTATCAAGAAACTAACAAATAGTTTCAGTAGTTTTGGCCTAGAAAGTGAATTTAAGATAGAGATCTGCAGGGATGAGAAGCATGATCATACAGAGCCATGGTCTTCAATCACTACTGCACAGATCACCGGAGGTCCACAGCTAATAAAACTGTTGAAAAGCACTGGTCCCCTGTAGCAGATTTAGATCACTGAGCAAATCAACGAATAATGGGATGTCAAGTGATCAAGTGGTCCCTGGAACAATGTGATCACCAATTTTTGTCCATAAGAACAAAAAGATTAAAAACCACTGATATGCATTACTATCCACCTTAAGAACTTAGAAATTTAGCCTGAGAACAACAATTTAGCCTCCACCATGGTTCATAAGTCAAAACATATTATGCACAGCTGTGACAACTAAAATGGTAATTTTAATAGGTTCAAATAGAAAAATCTGAATACATGTTTAGCATTTTAATTAATAATAAATAATCACCTTAAATAGAAAGCATCAGGTCCACATTTGGGATTTCTAGCATTTTTACCAATACTTAAAGAAAATTTTTCAAATTTCATCATCAGCTCCACCCTCAAGAACATCATGCGACAATTATAATGGGAAGGAATGGGAGTGAAGATAGATGGTCGGCAACTACACCATCTCCGCTTTGCTCATGACATCATTCTAATAACACCAAACATTAGCCAAGCGGCACAAATGCTGGCTGACTTCGACCGAGAATGTGGAAAGATAGGTATACAGCTGAATCTGAAGAAAACTATGTTTATGAAAAATGAACTAGTTCCAGAGGCCCCATTCACTCTCAATGGAACAAACATCTCTGAATGCAGCAGTTATGTGCACCTAGGTAGAGAAGTCAACGTGATGAACGACCTAAAACCTGAGCAGCACAGGAGGAAGAGAGCACCATGGAATGCCTTCAAAGGCATGGAAGAAATAGCCAAAAGGACAAAGAACCTCCGGCTCCGGGCACATCTCTTTGACTCCACTGTTCTCCCCTGCGTTAACCTACGCCTCAGAGACCTGGGCCCTACGAAAGCAGGATGAGAATGCTATTCGGGTCTCCCAGGGAGGAATCGAAAGAGTTATGCTTGGAATATCATGCCTCACTCAAGTGAGAGAAGGAATCAGGAGTTCTGACCTCCATCGCTATTCCAGAATCAGGGACACTGTCTCGTTTGCCAAGGCATCGAAAATCAGATGGGCTGGACATGTAATGCGATTTGGAGACAACCGATGGACTAGAGCCATTACCGACTGGATCCCACAGGATGTCAAAAGTTCACATGGCCTCCCACCTACAAGATGGTAAGACTTCCTTGTCAAGACCCTGAAGGAACGGTTTGAGGCTCTTCATATTCCTGAATCAACCAGATGCCATTGGGCTACATTGGCACGTGATAGGGTCCAATGGAAATGTTACTGGTGCCCGCTCGAGCAAATCGATGAATGACGGGATTCAAGCGATCAAGTGAACATAACATAACATAACATAACATAACATAACATAACATAACATAACATAACATAACATAACATAACATAACATAACATAACATAACATAACATAACATAACATAACAACATAACATAACATAACAACATAACATAATATAACATAACATAACACATTAAATATATATTAATATATTAAATATTATAGTATATATTAATATACAAAATATTAATAATATACAAAAATGCTTCATATATCATTCTATAAAGTTAGCATTACACTAAACAGGCAGACATCACAAGGAAACTACAAACCAATATATCTCATAAACATGGATTTAAAGCCGTCAAATAAATATTAGTAAATAATATTCAACAATGTACAAAAAAGTATTTCTTAATATAACTGAGACCTACCACTCAGGTATACAACAAAGGTGGTGCAACATTTAAGAAGTAATATAATATAGGCTAAAATAATAGAAAATTTGAGAGCATATTAATAGAGTCAGATAAAGCATTTGCTAAAATATAACTCATTTATGAACAACACTTTCAGAAAACTAGGGAAATAAGGCAAATCCTACAAGTTAATTAGGATATTCTAAAAAAACTGTAGCTAAAGTCAACAGTAAAAAAACAAGAAACTTTCCTGCTAATATTAGGACAAAGCAAAAATTTTCCTTTCCCACTTATTTTCTGCATTAAGAATTATCTCAAGTTCTCAGTAATATATTAAAATAAGAAAGAAAATAAAAGATTTACAGATTGATAAGGAAAAAATAAGTATCTTTGTTTGTAGATAACATTGTCATTTGTGTAATAAATTTGGAGAAATGAACTAAGCAAAAAGCCTTTAGACTAATAAACTACCATTGTAACACTGCAGTACTTTCTTTCCTGTATACCAACAATAAATAAAGGAAATCTGAAATTAAAAGCACAATACCTCCTGTATTACTATTGAAAAAATTTTATAAGATCATTATGAGAAAAACTATAATGTACTCCTAAAAGAAATCAAGTAAGAGCTAAATAAATGGGAGGTATTTCATGTCAATGAAAGCCTCAATATTATAAGATGTCAATTTTTTTCCCAACTTGCTCTACACATCTACTCAAACTCTAGTCTACTAGATTCAACACAATTGCAGTCAAAATTCCAGTAGTTACTTTGTGGGCATTGATGAGTTAATTCTAAAAATTGTATGGGAAAGCAAAAACTCTAAATAGGTAACAAAAGAAAAGACAAGGTGGAGAATTGATATTGACTTTAAGACTTACTGTAAAACTACAGCAACTAGGATTGTCTGTTTTTGACAAAAGAATACACAAATAGGTTGATGGAATATAGTAGGAAACCTAGAAATCATCTCTACCACAAATATAATCAACATATGTTTGACAAAGAGTAAAGATGGTACATTGGAGAAAAGATTGTTTTTTTTTTCAACAAGCAATACTGGAATAACCACGCTGCCACATAGAAAAGCAAATGAATTAAAATTGATCTTACATTTCTGGCAAAAAAGTAAGTATAAGTCGATGACACCTTAAACATGAAACATTTAATATTTTAATATAAAACACTGAAATATAACTCTTAGAAAACAGTAGAGAGGAAAGTAATTTCATCATCTGCCCTAAAGTGTAGGATAGGAAACATTAAATCAAAATTTGATGAAGAAAGTTTTAGTCAGAATCATAAAGACACAGTTCTTTTGCAAAGAAGGAATATGTTACCTGTCAAATAGTGAGATCTCTGCCAGCAAATTTGAAAGAAATTTAATATTGTGCTGTTTTCACTCCTTAGCCAGGAAGCAATAATGGTGGTCCCAACTGGACAACTTAGAACAGGTTGCAGTAACTTTATAAAATTAGAGCTCTCTGGGTTCTATCTCTGAGTTCTATACTAGCTTTTGAAGTCAGCCAGACATAAGAGTGAGAATTTTCCATTAGATCAGATTTTAAAAAAGAATTTAAAGTTAATTAAAACTGGTAAAAATTAACAAAGTGCTTTTATTCCATTATAATAAGCCATATCAGAATACATTTGCCTTTTTTCCTGCATTGATTCATATTTACCCCCTTCTTAAATTCAGTTTTTGTTTGTCATTGTATAATAGATTACTTTAAAAAGGATAGGACCCTTGCCTGACTTGTCAATTTTCAAAGAGTTTAGAGATTTCAAAATATTTACAAACTTCCATCCTACCCCCACCACTCCCTAAAGATACACACAAACATACACACACAAATACAGAGTATATATCCACAAACACACCCAATCACACATACATCAAGTCTCCAAATATACTGTGATAGCAAAAGTTCATGAACATGGTTTATAACAACAAAACTGAGAAACTGTATAATGCCTCACTTACACTAGGACTAGAAATAATAAGAGGTAACCACAAGCCCCCTTTTCTGTAGGGTCTAAGAGTCCCAAAGATCAAAATTTTTATGATCTGTCCAAACCAGCACTAGGCATCCCTTCCAGATTAAGGTTCTACACTCATACTGATAGAGTGGAAGTCTAATTAATGAGATAAGCAAACATGAGAGAACGAAAAGAACTGTTTTTACAAAATGAGACATATCTACCAGATAGGAATATTTCAATAGACTTCTGTCTTCATTTATCACTCACTCTTCAAAAATAGATGAGAGTTTCATGTAGTCGTAAAACATGGATCTAGCCTCCCTTTAAACATTTACGGAAATTTAATTTACATAAATTTCAATAGAAAAGTGTTGTGGTACAATTCATCTGATGGTGTTCTACAAAGAGAACAGAAATAATAATTCTTAGAATCATAAAATATAGATGTTAAGACAAGGAAATAAAAGACATAAATACCATTTCAAAATAAACTGAAATATGTAAAGAAAAATCAATTACAACTCAAAGAATATTAATTGATTACTAATCATGTACAGTCACTTTCTATGACCATGGAAGGTGAAATGGTAAAAAAAAATCCTGTTTCTAAGATCTCATAAATCATCAAAGAGAGAAGTTTGAACTTGCACTATCATAAGAATTTTGCAAGTAAATAAAACTTGACAAAAGCAACCTTTCAGGGATTTTTGTTCTGTTCGTGTTTTGTTCTTTACCCCCACACAGCTGTGCTCAGAGCTCACTCCTAGTTCTGCATTCAGAGATCACACCTGATGGTGCTTGGGGACCACATGCATGCAGGGGATTTTCTGGAATGCTTTGTTCACAGCCCTTCTGTCTCAGCCCTGGGATTTGTATTGTAAGTGAAATGTTGTCTTTCTCTTTTCTGTATGCCCTTTGCATATTCTTATGTTAGAACAAAGGCCTTGTGCATAGAAACAGGAAGACAGTTAAGGTTATGCATTTCTGATATAGGAGTTGATTAACTCAGAAATAGTTACTCCTATGATACCAATATCCAAGGTCAAGTGAAGCATATATCGGGGAGGTCTTGTCAAAGGTGGAAATTATCACAAACGTGTGGGAGTCAGAGTTTAGGTAAGACAGAAAATGGAACAGGGTGCTAATAATAGTCGAGGGTACTAATGCCAACCTAGAACTGAGCATTAAATAGAGGCCAAAAGATACACATGACAACCCTTTAATGTATGTTCTGTAACCCATAGTCTGGAAGGGAAGGAAAAGAGAAAGAGAGAGAAAGGGAAAGAAATAAAGAACCTGCCATGGAGCAGGGCTGGGGAGGGGGAGGGAACCTGGGACGTTGGTGGTAGGAGATGGGCATGGTGGCGGGATGGGTGCTGGAACACTGTATGACCAAAACCCAAATATGAACTTTTTAATTCTATATCTTTATAATTGTAAAAATAAAAAATTAAAAAATAGTTACTCCCTGGGCATCCGTCATTTTTCCTAACTTAAAACCTCAGTTGCCCTTAGATTGATTCTAGTTCTTTACACCCCACAAGGAGGGTTGCATTGGGGGACTGGATGGACCCAGAGCAGAGGAAGCTGTGAGGTAAGCTACCCTTGCCTCGACATGGGATGGACTAAGTGTCATAAACGGGATAATAAGCTAAAAGCAACGTCATGGATGAAATACTGTCCTGACCCAAAGATAAACAACTGATTTCAGACCAGTTGGGGTTAGGATAAAACTTGGCCTGAGGACCATAGTCTGGAATATATAGGCATATGTCCCCAGAAAAGGCCACCCTTTATAAAAGTCTGTATCATACACACACACACACACACACACACACACACACACACACACACATATATATATATGTGTGTGTGTGCTTTATGTATATATATACATATATATGGAATATATATGTGTGTGTGTTTATGTATATATATATATACATACACATAGATATACATACATACATATAAATATAAAGTGATACCAATATCCAAGGTCAGACAAAACATGGATCCGGAAGTCTTTCCCAAAATGGAAACTACCACAAGCGTCTGGGAGTAGAAGGTTCAGTGGGACAGAGAAGGGAACAGTGTGCTAACAATTGTTGTAAGTAATGATACTAGCCTAGAACTGAGTATTGAATACAGGCAAAGAGATACACATGATAGCCTCTGAGTGTATTATTGCAAGCCACAGTGTGTAAGAGAAGGAAAGAGAGAAAGAGAGAAAGAAAGAGAAAAGAGATAAAGAACTCTCCATGGAGTCAGGCTAGGGGAGAGGGAGGGAGTGAGAGACATTGGTGGTGGGAAATGGGCACTGGTGGAGGGATTGGTGCTGAAACAATGTATGACCAAAACCCAGACATGAATGTCTATGTAATGTATATCTCACGGTGGTATAATAAAATTTAAAAATTTTTTTAAAAGAAAGGAAAAAAAAATAAAAGTCTGTATCTCTTACTGTGTTTATACCAAATGACTAGAAATATTATTAAGACGATTGTTCACCAGATGAGGAAAGGAGAAAACAAGTCACGATTCTGCCCATGTCCTGGAAGGGTTCAAAGCCCCAGGGCAGGTTTCTGTCTCTGGAAGGAGGTCCCCTTATCAATTGTCCTTGGACAAAAGAGCTTTTTACACCTTCTCATTTTTTCAGTATCAAGGTCCATTCACCTCTTGTATCTCCCAACCACTAACCTTTTGGGAGGATTTAAAGAGCAGACTTGACTTGCATAAAGCCTTGGTCTATCAAGGAGCCTGTGATCTTGTTCCTTTGTCTATTGGTCGGGCAAGGAGGTTGGGGGGAGGGGATGGTTGTCTGTCCCAAACCATACCAGGGGACCCTGCTGAATCCTAGTATCTGGTGGGGACCTTGCTGAACCCCAAGAGAGAATTGAACTCGAGTAGGCCACATGCAAGGCAAACACCCTACCAACACTTGACCAACACTTCATGTTTGATTTTGAAAATTGCTATCACAGTATTATCACTCTGGTTCCTCCTTTCAGTTAAAATATTTTCTCTATCCTCACCTCATCCAACTCCACATTCAACACTGATCAACTTCCCAATCATTCTGCAGCTTTGGCTTTGAGAACTCTTAAAATATCTTTTAGTTTACTATTTTCTAGCAATTTTCAAAATCAAACATGCAGTGTTGGTCAAGCTGAGTAAATTACCCTGAAAAAAAAGGAAAAAGTAAAACAACATAGCTTTGAATGAGAATCTTCAGTCCAGTGTGACTAATACACAGTAGGGAAGGCACATTTTCAAGCATTTTAGACATTGCAGACATGAGGTAAAAAGAAACCATAAACCTTTTTAATAAAGAAATAGAGAAGTGAGGTGCTGAAAGCAAGGAGAGAAAGAATTGTAGTCTTCTCTTCCAGAACCAATGGCTAACCTCTTTGCCACTTTAACTCTGTTCCTGTCTTCACATTTTCCTGCCATGGAGACAGAATTTTGGGGTTTCCTAGATCCCCAGTTCCCTTATTTTCCTAAATTCCCATACTAGAGTCATAAGCATGTGAACAGCAGCCAAGAACATTAGAGTCTGTTCTGCTCTATTAGTTAAGGGGCTGGCATGCGGTTCCACATAGAATACAAAGGTTCTTTGCATGTGAGAGATTCAGTTCTGTACCGTGTGCACACATATACAGTAAAAGTTAGAGATCAATGCTTCATTAATTAACCCAAAGACTTTCTTTTCATCATACCACTTTCATCAGATCCATGAGTAGGATTTTTCTTTCCCTAGAAGAAAGCTCACAATTTTTGTTCCAAACTGGCTAGGAACTCTGGTTGCCCCTCTGGGGGTGCTGACTTGCTGCTAACTCATAGTACTGAAGACACAAAATACTGAAGTTTTAGTTCATCCCATTAGCTACCCAAAGAACTCTGCCCTGATTCTATTCTTAGCAAAGCCCTCAGTAATTCCCTTTAAATGTTGAGTAATTTCTTGAAGCTGAATGGATATTTTCAAAAGAAGAAATGTATATGGTCAACAGGAATAAAAGATGCTCGGCATCACTAGACATCAAGTAACTGCCAATAGAACTGCAATGAGATAGCACTTCACTCCTATCAGAATGACGTCTATCAAAAAAAAAAGAAATAACAAGTGTTAGTGATGATGTCAAGAAAGGAAATATGCATGCTGTATTGGTAGGAGTATAAGTGTGTGCAGCCACTATGAAAAAAATTAAGATCCCCAATTTAACATGAAGTTACTATATTATCCAGGAATACCATTTCTGGATGTCCATC